>ML400537.1:124557-197009 GCA_005239525.1 Nicotiana knightiana | reverse complement strand
GAAGGGGAGGGGGTGTAAGACTTCGAAGTGAACTGGGGGGGGGGGGGGAGCTTCGGACATTTATATGCTGGGAAATTAGGGAGTTCCCAGCCGTTAGATCAAAAGAGATCAATGGCTGGGATTTGTCATAATCTAAACGGGGTCGTTTTGGGATCAGGGGCTGGGGCAGGCCGGGTGTAAGGATTGGGCTGGGTTGAGCGAAAATGGCTTGGGCCTGGGCAATTTTGGCCCAGGTCTATTTAATTCATCCTACCAATTAAATTATCCTAAATTAAGACTAAACATGTAATAATTTGTTCTAATCCTAGTATTTGTTTAACTAACTAAAAATCATACCATTTAATTTACTCCTAGTTCAATTTCATAATTTTGTTAAAGGAAAAAGTGATTAAACCAAAAAGTAAGCATTAACCTATTTTATATCAGGTAACTTATATTTTGCTATTATTTAAATAATAATTAAGAGTTATGCACCTTATTAAATTATTCACATGTTTAGAAGACGAATCACGGCCGCGTAATGTAACAAAATAAATTCATAAATAGTATTTAAAATTTGACAAAAACGCATAAAACCAATTATTTTATTGAGATTTTTGTAGGATTATATGATAAGTAAAATCACTTGCTCACAACTATAAAATCCAAAAGATTTCCAGAAGGAACTCCAAATGCACATTTTGCAAGATTGAGTTTGATATTATACCTTCGTAGCCTTTCAAAGAACTTTTTCAAGTCTTGCACATGATCATCTTGTGTTCTAGACTTAATGATCACATCATCAACATACACTTCAATATCTTTGTGCATCATATCATGGAATATGGTAGCCATGGCTCTCATGTAAGTTTCCCATTCATTCTTCAAACCGAATGACATGACCCTATAACAATAAGTTCCCCATGGAGTGAAGGCAGTATTTTCAGTATCTTCTTCATACATCAAAATTTTGTGATATCTGGCATAACAATCCACAAAATATTCGATCTCATGTTTAGTACAATTGTCAACAATGATATGAATATTTGGCAAGGGAAAGTTGTCCTTTTGACTTTCTTTATTAATATCCCTATAGTCAACACAAACTCTGATTTTCCCATCATTCTTTGGCACTGGAACAATATTTGCTAACCATGTAGTGTATCGGACGACCCTGATCTAATTTGCACTTTGTTGTTTCGTGATTACTTCTTTAATCTTATCACGCATGTCTGTCTTAAACTTCCTTTGTTTTTACTCGATTGGTGGAAAATTAGGATATGTGGGAAGCATATGAACCACTAAATCGACACTGAAACCCAGCATGCCATCATAATACCAAGCAAATACATCTTTGTACTCGAACAAAACTTGAATTATGGCATCTCTCGTCTTTTGTTCAATATGAATGCGTAATTTCGTTTCTCTAGTTTCTTCAGGACTTCCTAGGTTAGTTTCCTCAGTTTTATTTAAGTTAGGCTTAGCCTTATTCTCAAATTGATCCAATTCCATTTTTTTCCGTAAAAGCCTAATCTTCATCATACTCAACTTCTTGATTTATTATCGAGATTAGACAACTTTTAAAGACCTAGGCATGAATTCCGCGTGCATGTCTTGTTTTTAAAGAAAACATTAACGGAACTGAAAATTATAAGAAATTAACAAAAATTGGGGAAATGAAAAGATAGAATTTTACTATGAAACTGGCTTCTTTTCCTTACTCGGTCTTCTTTTTCTTCGTTTGTTTAACCCTTTTCCTTTTGACAGGGTTTTCTGCTAGGGGGATATCTGCTGCATCCATCCCAAATATATCTTTGGCTCAGGCCCAGGAGATTATTATTGGTTCCTCTTCTTCCAAGAGTAAAGTTGGCGGGTCTAAGACCTTTGAAGAAGAAGAAGAAGATGAGGGAATTTTAGTGCACAGGTCACGTAGAAGAAGGGTGGTCTCAGACGATGAGTCTACACCCGTGGCTATGTTTTTCGTACCTGGTGTCATACCTCCTACCTCTGGGGATTTTTCTTCTTCTCTTGCACATTACTCTTAGAATCGTCTATTCCACGAAGGTTTTGGCCCTGCTGTTAAAGAGGCGCCTCTGGATGTTTTTGCTCCCTCCTTTAAAATAATCCCTTCATCTGTTCCGGTTATTTCCACTCCTCCTTTGGCCATTTCTTGTCATGTCGCTGCCTTGCCCGTGGCTTTCTCAGCTCCTCAAGTTTCCATGCGTGAAACTTCTTCAACACCACAAATTTCATTGCCCATGGCTCCTTCATCTCAGCCTGCTTCCGTGACTCCTACTAGAGAAGTAGGGTCTTCTAGTAGGGTGATGAGGCAAGTGCTTATTGAGGTTCCGGCTGATAGGTGGCTGAAGCCTTTGATTGGCCTAACAGAGAGGACCAAGCTGGATAGTCACAATTCTCTTACCTGGGCTAATGAGGTTGTGCATTCCTCCTTGAAGGTAACATTCGTTCTTTTGTATCTCATTCTTATGTAATTACCATATCTAATCGATTTTGTTTTTGTAGATCAATCTCATAGGCACAGAACTCATGAAGAGGATTTCTAACATGGAGCAGGAGCTAAAGGATTGGCATGCTGAAGCAGGGAATTGGAAGGGGCAATATGAAAGCCTGAGGCTCGACATGGAAGCCTTAAAAGAAGAAAAGAATACCATGGACTAGCAGATGAGAGTTGTGGCTGCGAAGTTGGCAGTGGATACGGCTTCTTCTAACCAAGCGGGGAAAGACAAGAGCATTCTTGAGTCTTCTTTCTTTGAGCAATTATCCCGTGCCTCAGTAGAAAAGCTTTGCTAGAGCAGAAGGAGGAATACTCAGGCGAGCTTGTGCAGTCACTTACCCGAACTCAGGAGGATCTTCGCATTGCTTTAGACAAAACCCAGTCTTTGGAGGAGTTAATTGTTCCCTTGTGGCTACCTATGAAGCTGCTGAAGTCGAGAAGGATGGGTTAAAAGCTGAGCTTCAGATATGGGAGAAAGATTATGAAAGTCTCTAAGAGGCGGTAGCTGTCGATGTTAGTTGGGCATACATGAATTCTCGCGTCGATACATTGACGAAAATGAGTCGGGGAGATTTCAACCTTGATGCCGAAATTGTAAAGATCAAGGAAGCCATGGAAAAGGCTCAACAAGGTTTGGATATTTCCCCACCTGAAGGTGAGACTCCTGCTGTCCAAGCCTCTTCATCCCAAGCTGCTCTTACTCATTCTATTGATGATGAAGTCAATCCCCCTCCTCAAGAAGATTAAGATNCCCCCCCCCCCCTTCTGTTTTTTACCTTTGTCTCAACTAGTGGTTACCCCCAGTCCCATCGGGGGTAAATTTGGATCTCATTAAAGTCCCGAAATGACAACTTAGGGGCACCTCAATGTATAAAAATTTATGTGGCTAAGTATAAGTCAGTACTTAGTTTTTACTTAGCCGTTTTAATATATTAATACAAGTATGACTTTGGTTTTCCGTTGAGTTTCTGTTTAACTCTTTAAGTCTTTTGCATGCTTTATTTTTCGAGGTTTTAGTTTTACCTCTGAATTTTGCATATAGAATGCTTTAGATTACTCGTACCTTTTCGTAATAGGCATGGTGTCATATTAAATGTGTGCCTTTCTGTAGTAAGCATAATTTACGGAAGAGGGCCCTTTTTTGATCGACACTTAATGAAGAAGACGTCTCAACTTCATAAAGGTGTAATAATGCAATACAGTGATAGGAATTTTTTCACCTGTTTAACAATGTTTCTGAGGAAAGTTTTTTGTTTGATCTTTCACAACTTTTTACATGTACTTGATTATCGTCTAAAACTCATGTTGCAACTGTTTCTTTTAAGATATTTGATATACACTTGTATTTCGTAACTGTTTTATGTATGTAACAATTTTTTCGAGTTAATACAATCGAGAAACTGCTTTTCGTTTGTAACAGTTTTTATTCAAGTTGGGGTTTTCACCCGTAACTGTTTCTGTCCACAAAATTTTCAATAAGCACGAGGAAAATGCCTTTGCATCCATAACTGTTTTATTTGATAACAGTTTTCTATATGAGTACAAAGATTTTGTGATTGTTTTTAGTTACAACAAATTTTCTTTTGTAAAAGTACAAAAATGCGCATTTCTTCCTCGTGGCTAACATTTCTAACATTTTGACTTTTAACCTGAACATGTTTGAAGGCTGTTTGGATTAGAGGCTTTGTGTTTGAGTCTTTGGCTCTTTCGATTTTGCTCGTATCACTTGGCTTGCGTGATAGATGGATCTTCAGGCTCGAGCTTTGACTTTTTGATAGTCTTTTTTGCTTCGTTTTTTCCTTCCATACTGTATAGTCCCCCATGTGTTTGAGCTTTGAAGAATAATATCTCGAGCAGTTGACTATTCCTTCTTTGTGGTCTTTTTCGTGAAAAGGAAAAACATACCGGACTCGAAGGTATATAATTTTTAAATGATGACTTGCTTAACCCTTTTTAAAACGTCCATCATAAAGTGTAACCTAGACCGGGATTTAGTTATTTCCTCACGTCTTTACAGGCCTAATATCATCATCTGGTGATGGGTTAGCTTTATGCCTATCATCAAAAAAGTTTAGTAAAATTTCAAATGTTCAAAATAAAATCAAACGTGTGATACCTGACCGGGGGTATTCCATAAAAGTAGTACTTCTTCAAGTGAATGACATTCCAACTTGTTGGTAGGACTCTGCCGTCCATATCTTCCAACTCGTAGGCACCCTTCCTAGATATGCCTTGGATTTTGTAGGGTTCTTCCTAGTTTGGATTTAGCTTTCCTGCGCCTACTTCTTTCGTTGATTGAAAGAATTTTTTTAGGATGAAGTCCCCAATCTTGAAGTACCTGAGATGAGCTTTACAGTTGTAATAACTCTCTATGATTTGTTTTTGAACATCCATCCTTATCAGTGTTGCTTCTCTTCGTGGTTCGAGCACGTCCACATTGGTCCTCAATTCCTCGTCGTTTGCTTCCTCCATGACTGTTGTGAACCTTATGCTTGGTTCGCTAATATCCACAGGTATTAAGGCTTCTGATCCACAGACAAGTGCAAACTAAGTGTCTCCCGTGGTTGTTTTTGAAGTTGTTTTATATGCCCATAGTACCGCTAGTGACTCATCAGGCTAGTGTCCTTTGGCTTTATCCAGCCGATTCTTTAGATTGTCGATGATGACCTTATTTGTTGACTTAACTTGACCATTAGCCACAGGGTGGTATGGCGTTCAAGTGATCCATTTGATTTGCCAGCTTTCGAAGAATTTTGTGATTTGCGAGCCTATGAATTGTGGACCATTATCGCACACGATCTCATTTTCTATCCAAAGCGGCATATTATGTTTCTCCATAAGAAGATTTTAACTTCCTTTTCTCGCACTTGTTTGAATGATTCTACCTCTACCCATATTGTAAAATAGTCGGTTAGCATGAGCAAAAATCTTACATGTCCTTTAGCTGCGGGAAGAGGTCCAACTATGTCCATAACCCATTTCATGAAAGTCCATGGGGATATTATTGGATGCAATAATTCCGTTGATCGATGCATGTTATTGGCAAACCTTTCGCACCTATCGTATTTGGATACAAAGTTCTCGGCCTCTTCTTCCATATTAGGCCAATAGTATCCAGCTCTGATTAGGGTTTTCACTAAGGATCTCGCCCTAGAGTGATTTCCAAAGTTTCCTTCGTGGACTTCTTTCATCACAAACTCCGTTTGGTTAGGTCAACATCTTGTGATATAATGAGTTGCGAATGAGGTAGTACCGTGCAGCTTTGCTGCGAAGTGCTTGAGTTGTTTTTTTGTCTTCAGGTACGGTGCCATTCCGCAAGAAAATTTAGGATTTCGTTTCTCCAATCTCAGGTTAAATTATTGAAAGCTGCCTCATTTTTATCCTTGTCTATAGCTGAATGGAATTGATGAACGCCGATTGCATTGTCCTTATTTATTATTTCTGTGAGTGCTGCGAGGTTAGCTAATGCATCTACTTTAACATTTTACTCTCTAGGTATCTGTACTACCTTCCATGTTTTTAATTGTCTCACGAGCTTTCGTGCCTTTTCCAAATATTGTAGCATCCGAGTCTATCGAGCGATGTAAGTCCCCTGCATTTGATTTACTACCAGTTGGGAATCGCTTTTGATCATGATTTGCTCGATTGAGAGCTCTCGTGCAAGTTCTAATCCTGCAATAACAGCTTCGTACTCTGACTCATTGTTATTTATAGGATAACATTTGATAGCCTGACGTGTCTTTTCACTCGTGGGTGATATTAAAACTATGCCTAAGTCGGTACCTTTTATATGGGAAGAACCATCGGTAAGCAGGGTCCATTGACCAGGATTAACATTGTTGAAGAGTTGTAACTCTCTTTCCACTTCATGGACAATGCTATTACTAAATTTAGCGACAAAATCAGCTAACATTTGAGACTTGATTGCAGTCCTAGACTAATATATTATATCATGCTCACTTAATTCTATAGCCCATTTGGCTAATCTTTCTTATAGTTCCTTTTTATACAATATGTTCCTTAATGGATATGAGGTCACAACTGAGGTTGGATGACATTGAAAGCATGGCCTTAATTTTCTGGATGCCATGATTAGAGCTAAGGCTTATTTTTCTAGATGTGGATATCTAGTTTCAGCATCTAGTAATGTCTTGCTTACATAATAAATAGGAGATTGTTTACCTTTATTCTCCCTTACCAACACTGCACTTACAACAATTTTCGAGACGGCAAGGTAGACGTACAACCTCTCCCCTCCTTTGGCTTTGACAACAATAGAGGTTTTTTATAAATAAGACTTTAGGTCTTTGAGAGCATGTTGGCATTCTTCAGTCCATTCGAACCGGTTTTGCTTTTTGCGAACTTCAAAGAATTTAAAACTTTTCTCGGAAGATTTGGAAATAAATCTTCCTAAGGCTACAATTGTTCACGTTAGTCTTTGAACTTCTTTTTTGCTTATAAGTACATAGGGTATTTCTTCTATAGCTTTAATTTGATCAGGATTTACCTGTTTTCTCCTGTTTGATACAAGGAAACCTAAGAATTCACCCGATTCTACGCCAAAAGCGCATTTTTCTGGATTCAGCTTCATATTGTACATGCGTAAAATGTCAAAGGTAACAGAGAGGTGCCGGAAATGGTCTTCCGCCTGTGTTGATTTTACCTGTCATCGATGTAAACTTCCATCATTTTTCCCAGATGTTCCTATAACATCTTGGTCACTAGCCTTTGATAGGTGGCTCCAGCGCTTTTCAAGCCAAAAGGCATGACTTTATAACAATAAGTCCTCTTGTTTGTAGTAAAGGAGGTCTTTTCCTCGTATGAGGGATCCATTTAAATCTGATTATAACCAGAATACGCGTCTAGGAAGCTTAACAATTCATGACTTGTGGTGGCATCAATCATTTAACGTATATGTGGTAATGGCAATGAATCTTTGGGGCATGCTTTATTTAAGTCAGTATAATATACACATACTCTCCATTTGCCATTATTTTTAGGTACTACCATAATGTTAGCTAGCCTGTTAAGGTACGTTACCTCTCGTATCGAACAAATCTTCAAGAGTTTATGTAACTCTTCGTCAATAACTTGGTTCTTGAATGGTCCTTGCTTTATTTTCTTCTCTTCGACCAAGGCTCAGCCTCGTGCCTATATACACTTTCTGTTCATGCTTTTGTTCACACAATGGAACAACTTCGAGCTCCTCTGTAGTTGTTTTGATGTGCTTGTCTTCCTCCGGTTCATGAATGACGTCTGATCTGGAATCTACATCCGTGTGGTCCAATGCACCTTCCGTGGTAACTTGATTCACCTTCTCGTAAGTATTTTCTTTCGTGCCTGTTTCAGCAATAATACCTTCTGTACATATTTGGGTATTAACTACTTCCATGCTTGTTTTGATGGTGTTACATGCTTGGGAGATTCACTTATCTTTTGATTCATCCACCTCTACTTTTTTGTTGTGGTGTACCACGAAATTTATATTTCTCGCGGTTTGATGATCGCCTCTAATTTTCCAAATCCCCCATTGATAGGGGAATTTAATTACCTGATGCAAGGTGGAGGGTATTGCTTTCATGACGTGGATCCATGGCCTTCCCATGATTACGTTATAACCCATGTCAGTATCGATGACTTGGAACATGGTATTTTTGATCACCCCCTCATCGTAAGTGCTAAGCTCAATTTCTCCTTTTGTTATAATCGTAGAGTTATCAAACCCTGATATGGCTTGTTCCCTTGGGATAACTTGATTCCCCAATAGCGTTTCTTCCACGACTCTTAGCAAAATGATATTGACTGAACTACCTAGATCAATCAACACTCTTTTTATGTTAGTGTCATGAATAACTAAAGATATTACCAGAGCATCATTGTGAGAAAGCATTAATCCATCGATATCTGCATCATCGAAGGTTATATCTTCCACTTCTAGATGTTCACGAACTTGTTTTCCGTGTGTAATTGTGAACTTTGTGGTCGTTTTGCAGACCACTCCGTTTACTTCTTCACCTCCGTGTATCACGTTGACGGTTCATTTTGGAGATAGAGGTTTTGGGGGCTCCTGCTTGTTCTTCATATATGCCTGTTTACCTTTTTCAGTGAACAATTATCTCAAATAGCCCTATTTCAATAATTGTTCTACCTCACCTTGCAAAAATCTGCAGTTATGTGTCAATGATCATTATGGAATTCACACCAAAGATCTGGGTTCCTCTTATTCGGATTCGACCTCATCTCTTTGGGCCATCGAACCTTATCACCCAAATTTCTTAACATTGAAATTAGTTCGGAGGTACTTACATTAAAGGTATGTTCCCCAATTTACGCATTACCTCTAGGTCGTAGACCTTGATCCCTTCTGTATCTAGATGAAGACGAAGCCCGCATCTCTGCTTGGTGGTCCATAATCTGACCTGGTGTTTTCAAACCTGGGATGAGTTTCACGTCCCGATGGTCCCATGTAAGGATCGTACATGTTTTTACCTTATCTCCCGTCTGATTCTGAATGCCTGGATCTACTATAATCTTCCTCTTTCGGACGAGCAATGGTATCTTATTCTATTCAATGTTTAGTACTATACCTGTTATAAACATCGTTCCATGTTGTAGATGGGAATTCTCCCAAGCTTTCCTTGAGTTTTCTCATGGCTTCTGAGCTTTTCTCATTTAGATTACTTGCGAATGCCATGGCTTCCCAATTATCAGGCACCCTTGGTAGTTGCATTCTTTCTCGTTGAAACCTGTCTACAAATTCATGAAGTTGTTCTGTATCTCCTTGTTTTATTTTAAAGATGTCCTCCATCCTTTTCTCGATTTTTTGCGCACCTGAGTGTGCCTTTATGAAAGAATTTGCAAGCTCAACAAAAGAATCAATAGAGTTTTCAAGGAGAAGAGAATACTAGGTTAGCGCCCCTTTGGTAAGTGTTTCTCCAAATTTTTTAACCAGGACCGACTCAATTTCTTGTTTTGTTTAGCCATTGCCCTTCACTCCGGTGGTAAAAGCAATTACATGGTCGCGTGGTACAGGTGTTGCGCTTGGTTTCCAAGGTTGTTGAGAATATCTATCAACGTCAATGCCTTTGATAACATGTGGTACTCCAGGAATTTTTTCGATTCGATAGTTTTGTTCCTTCACCTGTTCCTGCAAAGTTAGTAATAAAGTTTGTACTTCAGAGTTATTAGATATACCTGGTCTCGCTTCGAGAGATTCATTAGGAGTATCTCCCATTCTTGAGTTTGCCAGCACAGATTGAGGAATTTCCATGGTGATGGTATTATTGGGTGGTGGTGTCGGTAGTGCAAGTAATGTTGCCGGTAATCCCCTCGCAAATTCTTGCAAAGCTTGGCTGACATACTCTGCGCTCATTGGCTTTACTCGATCTTGTTCCACCGTTTGATCATTATTATCATTGTTTTTATTGGATCTTTCTAGCGACTGTTCCCTTGACCCACGTGGGGTTCTTGAAAGCGATGGAACTGGGGTTCCATTCCTTTGCTAGTTGTTGTCGTTTGAGTTTGACATAGTTTAGAGGATATCGCTTGAAAGGCAAACAAAGATTATTAGATTCCCGATAATGGAACCAATTTGTTTAACCAAAGAATTGGATTCTTTGCCCAAAGCTATTTTAAGAAGAACACGTGTTTCTGATAACCAAAGTATAAAATTATAGTAGTCAAACTTGTAAATGGAAAGAAGTAAGATGCACAGAAAGAAAGTATATTGCAATAGTGGTTCGGGATCCTCCCCTTACACGTTATATTTTACTCCCTTACATAGGGAATTTCCTAATATAACATCTGCCTTTTTCAGTGATTGAGCATTAATGACTACTAACGACTTCAATGTAACGTTACAATGAATCATCAGTAACTGTTGAGTGAATGTTGTGTAACGTATGGATCTCTAATTTGAAGATCTTTGAATATGCCCTTTATTTTGTCAATATACTCTTTTGATCGTATCTCTTCATCTTCTCAATTAGGTTGAAAACATCCGTAGCTAATTAACTCGTGGATGTGATATGTCGTGCCTCTTTGCCTCGTACCTCTTCTTAGAGTCAAATCCAGCTGTCGTGTCTTCATTGCTCCACGTAGACTACTGAGTCATCAAGGTTTATTACACGTGTGAAGCTCTTTTTTTACCAATATAATTACAATGGTAAAGCTCATCTCAGATACTTCAAGATTGGGGACTTCGTCCTCAAAAAAGTCTTTCAATCAACGAAAGAAGCATGCTCAGTAAAGCTAAGTCCAAACTGGGAAGGACCCTACATAGTCCGAGGCGTAGCTGGGAAGGGCGACTACTGTGAGCATGTAATTTTTTACCCACCATATACTCCTACAAAAATTTGATAAAATAAATTAATTTCACAATTTTTGTTGAAGTTTAGTATTAATTGGGAATTGTTTTGCATTTTTTTTATATTCATAATTCTTCTTCTTAAAATTATTTAAAATCGCATAATTAGGTGCACCATTATATTCAAGAAATTATAAACTCATTATTTGTAATTAATCAAAATAAATAACAAAAAAATTGATGTTCCTTCGGCATAATGCAGATTTAAGAAATAATCGTTTAAACTTTGAATGATTAGAGATGTTTAAACTAATTGATTTTACTTTTAATTAAATTATCAATTAATTGGCCAAAGACTAATTTATAATTGATTACCACATTTTATTAAGTTTTCAGTTAATTAAAGTAATTAATTAGTTTGAATTAAGCTCAAAATCGGACCTAGGCTAACTTGCCCATGCCCAAGAACTCGTCTCTACACTCCAGCCCAATGGATCCCCATTCGGCCGGCCCAAAAACTCACCCCGAAACGACCCCGTATTAAGCCCCTTCTCATCTTAGCCGTTGGATCACTTTGATCTAACGGTCCGGAACTAAGAACACCTACACTATAAATTTTTCCTAACACGCCCCTACCCCCCTTAGAACTCACCTCCCAAATACCTTAGAGACCCCCTCGTCCGTCTCTCTATCTTCTCTCTAAAAACCCCTAGCCACCTAGGATTCCCACCTTGCTCCGCCAACCGAAAGTTGCCTACCAGTGGCGGACGACCTCTAAACAACCCCAAACTCTCACCCTATAACCTTCTCCTCCTTCCTTAATCCTATCCCACAACCAGTTTGCCCAAAATCGACCGATCTGAGATCCATAACCCTAAAGACGCACCCTGTCGACTTGAAGACTGTCAATGACTCTCACTTACATGAGTTGATAGCCCTTGTTGAGAGCTATCAATTCATATAGGTTTGGGTTATTTCCTAACCTCGCCGGAATCCGGCCAAACGCCCACTGGTATCCCCCCCGTCCCTTTTCCTATTAGTTGTTCTTTGTTTTTGGGTTTTTGTTTCCTTTTCTAATTAAAATCATTAATGTTTAGTCTTTTTTCTCATGTTACTCATTCGTATATGTCACTTCTTTTATTGATTTAACTTCTCAGAATTAACTCATCAAATAGGGTCATATATGTGTATCTCTGTTTTGTTCATGCTTTTAGGTCACTGTTTTCATTTAGTTTAGTCATTCAATGCATGCTTTGATTATGTGGTATCTATGTTTAGGTTTAATTGTTCTTGTCAACTAATGACTAGGATTATCTTTTAATAATCGATTAAATAGGTCTTCTTGCCTGTTTTCTCAGTTAAATTTGATTACGAGCAGTTCGTTTAGTTGATTCATGTTTTTCTTCACTGTTTTCCCTAAGTATACTTCCCTATCCGAGATTAGTTGATTCCCTGACTTGTTTTCTGATGTTTAGTCTATTGCTGAATTATTTTTCAAAGCCTGATTAGATAATTACCTCAACTCGTCTGTAGATCGTAGTGTAGTCTGAAGATTAATCATTCGCCTAGATTAATTTATTAGTTAATTAGGGTCCTAACTTCATTAAGAGTTTAGTTACTAATATAATTAACTAAGATCAAGAAGCAGTCTAATAAACTAACAATTTTTATTAATTGGTAAGTCTTGAAATCTTGTCCAAGATAATTAGTCTGGGATTAACTGACTAAACAAATCATTTAACCTAGGCTTAATAATTAGCCAACACCTAATCAACCTCTTAAACCAGTTTAAAATCAGTAGGGATTAAGCCTCTTAATTAATCGAGTCTAACAACCTAGTTGTTTCTATCAATTAATCTAAGACAAACTAGTTAGGACTAGTTGTGCATTTGAGTTAACTAAGTTCAAAATAATTTCACCTTTAAATAATTTCAACTCCCTGGACCTATAAGTTAACTTAGCTAACCTATTAAGTAGTTAACTAAAAAATCAGTCCAAAGACAATTAACTTAGGATTAATTAGCTAAAACAAATTAGTTAATCTGGGCTTAAATAATTGGTTAAGGCTCTGAGTTTAGGTAACAAATTTGAATTACTTAACTAAGTCAGTTTAGTTTAAATTAAGGAATTAAATTGATTGACCTACTTTATTTAATTAACTTAAACATGGATAATTAGTATGAAAACTATGTTTATGCATTTAATCATTTAACCTTTAATTAGTTAACCTAACCTTTATTAAAGAACAACTAGTAGTCACTTATGGGACCTAACTAGTGTTAGTTAACTATAGTTAAATAATAACCCAAGAAAGTTTAACCCTGGTTACCTAATGGTAATTTCAGAGACCTCAAGGGGTATATTAGGTATTGTAGGTTAAGAAATCAGATTTTCAGGGTTGTTTAGGTCATTTCATGGGCTGGAAGTTTCTAGAACATGGGGAGCTGTCCCAAAGGATAAGGGTGACAACTGCCCTATGTACTATTTCAGATTTGAAAATGGGAATATATCATAGGATACCCTATTCCCAAATAGTCTATAAATAGACCCCCTTCCCTTTAGACTAGGGGGAGATTTTTTGGACACTCTGAAAATTCACTCTACAACTGCTTTTTACTGAACAGTGGAAAACAAATCAGAATAGTTCTTTATTCAAAATGTCTAAAACAAATCAGTAGAAAGGAATCTGTTTTCTCAAGAACTATTGAAGGTTTTCTGGGGGTCTTCTCAGTGGGTGGTTTTCTTTGATCTGCTTCTAATTTTTTTCTGAAATTCCTCTGGTTTGGTTTGTGGAGCTGGGGTTAGTTCTTTGGGTTTCTGTTTGTTGTTGTTGATTTCTCTTCCTCTTTGTTGTTTATTGTTCATACTTGACCTTTATTTGGTCAAGTATCTTTGCTTTTCTTCTCTTAAAAGGTATGTATCAGCTTATCTCTTCTCAATGAAATTTTTGGACTAGAATCCTCATTTTCAGCTCACTGTATAAAACTGGGCTGTTCTTGATAAATGAAGTTGCTGTTTCTGTTTTGTTAGATGTAACTGTGTAGATGTTTATTGGCATGATAATGACTTTGTGAGTATGATAGGTAATGTTTTGATGTTAGTATTCCTCCTGTTGATGCATGATTATTTTCTTCAGATTATATGTATATAAATGTGATAAGTACTCATAGTCTATATTAGGGAACAAGCAGCATCAGGGTTTTGAATCTGACCTTCTCTATGGTCAGATTCCATCAATAAGAATGCAGAAATATGCTTTCGATTGGGTCTCTTTGGTCAATAAAGAGATTCAATAAGCAAGTCTCTAGATAGTTTAGGATATTGGCCTTAGGGTAGATGAATATGCCTTGTTAATAGTCAAATTCACCCCTTAGTAGTGCACAAACATTAGTATGGTTGGGTGAAGTTTACCCTTTTAAAGGGTATGAAATATCTAATTAAGAAAGGCATTAGAGTGAGGAATCTGAACCTTTGAATGGTCAGATTCATCCTTTAAAAGGCCTAAATAAGCAAGTTTCTATGTAGTTTAGAATTATGTTAGTATTAGCACTACGGTAGATGAATTTGACATTTAAATAGTAAAATTCACCCCTTGGTAGTGCATAAACAGTAGCCTAGGGTGCTAGAAATCACCCTTACGGATTTGGAGTGGGTAATTAAAAGGCCCCCTTAGAGAAAAGGATCTGAATCCCTCAATATGATCAGATTTATTCTCATAAAATGCCTAAATGATCAATTTAAGGAATTAATATGGACTAAAGGTCCCAAGTATAAAAATGACAAGTCCAAAGGAGAATTCATCCTCTTATGATCACATTCACCCTGAGAAAGTGCATAAATAATTCTGCCAGGTAATATGGTTTGAACACAAGCATTATAAGAATTAAAATTGACCTTTCCATGGTTAGTTTGGTTTTTGTAGTTGCATAACACTCAATCAGTTAGGGAGTTTACGGATTCCGAAGGAAGGCACATGTATATGGCCTTAAAGGAATTCAAGTTAGGCAAATTAGCCAAAAATTTCCTTTTTTTCTTTCCATTTTTCTGAAAAGTGTATTTAGATGGCAGTAGTTTTTTTCATTTTCAGAATTATTGTAATTAAAGAATATATTGTATTATGTTATGATGGCTAATTTGGGTATATGGAAATAGGCAAAGCTATTAAAAATATCCTGTCAAGGCGTGAATTAGCCTGGTGTAATTTTTGTATTAAAATTGATCTGTCCGAAATTCCCGATTTCATAGTGAAAATCGGTGTTTTTTTTAAAGTTCCATGATATACTTATTCTGAACCTGATGAATTTGGGATATATAAGTATAGTCTTCCCAAACAGTACCTCTTTAGTAACTAAAAAATTACATTAAGCGTGCAAATTCATTTCTGATTGTTGTTCAAGAATCATGAATTCATACTTCTGTTTGTATCCTTGATTTCCTTAATTTTGTTTAGCTAAATTGTACATATCTCTTCTTTCATAAATGGCACGTACTAGGATTTGGCCAAAGGGGTAATTGATAAATTGGGCTAAAATATAACCATAGCCCGAAATATGTTATCTTTAGGCTATTGGACATTATTTTAGGCAATCCTTAGGTAGAATGAATACCATTAGTTTGAAATTATATCACTACCTCAAAATTACCCTAAACTACACTCGGGAGTGTCAACTCATGCCCCCGACCCTTAACTCCAAACAACTAAATAAAAACGCACATAAAAATCACGGGTGCATTTCATGTGACGTGTTTTCCATGTTTCCAAAAACAACAAATGTACGCCATCGTAACTTGTCCAAGATAAATCCATAAACGTCCTAATCAATCTTAAAACCAAAATGCTCTTTCAGAAAAATAGAAAACTTAATAATGCCTCAAATAGGCACTATAAAATCGTCATGACCATAGTCTTCACCACGTAATCTACACTCAGGTCTGAGAACTCATGTCCCTGTCTTCAACTACAAACTATAATAAAAATCACATGTTGTAATTGCGGGTGCATTTCATGTGGCGTAGTTATAATGTGTCCAAAAATAAATAAGTGCACGCCATCGTGACTTATTTCAAGATAAATCCATAAATATTAAAAAGCGTTTTAAAAGTAAAAAGGCTGAATGCACAATAGGATAAAATATATAAATAATCGGATAATTTAGGCCAAATATTAATATTTAAGCAACCGTGCTAGAACCACGGAACTAGGGAATGCCTAACACCTTCTACCGGGTTAACAGAATTCCTTACCCAGATTTCTGGTCGCAGACAAATTAAAACAGAGTCTAAATTTCCTCGGTTTGGGATTTTAAAATAAAAGGGTGTCCCGGAGCATCGTCAAAATTCGGGTGGCGACTCCGAAAACTAAAATAAATCCCAAATCCGTATAATGTCACTTAAAGTGGAAAATTCCCTTATTACCCTCCATTAATCTCGGGGTGTTGAAAAAAGAGGTGTGACAGCTCTGGCGACTCTGCTGGGGACATCGAACCCAGAATATCTGGTTTAGGGTTAGGAATTCGAGCTTAGAATAACTGTTATATCTGGCTTTATTATCTGGTTTTACATGTTTGAATTTAATGTGCTAAATGCCATTTTTTACCGCTTTGATATTATCTGAACTGTATATAAAATTGTGTCGAAACCCTTTTCTCTCTGAGTCTTCTAAATCATATTGGAAGTGTGCACTTCGTGTTTCTTATTTTCTGTTAGAGTCATATCCAAATTTTAGAACGAGGTACGGATAAGTTGCAAAGCCGGTGAAGCTTCTGTATTCCCGGTACGCTGCCCTGACCTCGACTCGAGCTGTCCACTCGGGTAAGCCTAGTCTAGAACAAAACCCCAGGTTTAACCTAGAATAACAAAACCTTATGCCGGATCCTTAGTAGGAACTCTTATTTGCTTCACGTGCATTTAACTTATGGGGCTCAACACAGGGGTTGGCTCCATCTAGGACAGGTGTACCCCAAAAAATAAAAGACTACTCTGATGCATCTTACCTGGTACGTATGCATTTATTTTTTTAGTTTGTGTATTGACCGGCTAAAATAAAAAGAAAAAAACAAAACAAAACAAAAAAATGAACAGAAAAACCAAGAGTGAGGTAGAATAGAAAATCCACCTTATTTTGAAAATCCCCGTATTTATCCCGAAACTCTGCCAAAATTTCTGAAAAAATAATATCCCAAAACAAATTGAGTGGGTGTATATTTCAGGATTTCTCCGAACTACGCATTATTTGATTCTCACGGGTGTGGGATAGGTAGGCAACCCTCGTCAAGTCCAACTCTACTTTTTAAAATCAAAAGATATAGCCCTAAATAAAATTAGGTGATGCCATTATTGCCGGATTTCCCAAGTGGTGCACCAGAAGGCCGTTTTGCAATAATGCCCGCCTGTGGTTTGTTTTTAAATTTCCACCCAATTTGCAAACCACAACATTTAAAGAAACTTCCTATTTAAACAAATGTGCAGGATGAATACATTTTCTTACATTCCCTTCAGGGCAGTCGAGGAAATCCCTCTAGTACTCCATATGTGGTGGAGCAACTTGGGGGAAGCTAGTAGAAAGGCTGTTATGAAAGCTTTAGGGGGACTTACTGGTCTTCTAAAAATCAAGCCGAGGTTGGACATCGTCGAGGCTCTAGTACCATTTTGGGATCCCGCCCACAACGTATTACAATTTTCAGACTTTGAATTGACACCCACGCTAGAGGAAATAGCGGGGTATTCTGGTCTCAATAACAATCTTAGAAGTCGGTACCCAGGACGATGACTTCACATAAGTTTTTGGATCTGTTGAACATTAGTCGGGACGTCCAAGACCCACACATATCCGAAGGTTTCTGCACTTTCTATTTTCTTTACAGACGTTATGGAGATCCCCAAGGTTATGAGACTGATAAAACTGGTCTAACCCACAAAGATCAAGCTAAATGGGAAGCCCGCCAGGGGTTAGCTTTTATGGTAGCATTCTTGGGCAGCTTGATTTACCCAAGAAGTGACGGATGCATAGATATCGGGCTTGTGGGAATGGCAGACTTCACGATGAAGAAATCCAATGGCACACTTGTACCGATGGTCTTAGCTGAGATTTACCGTGCTCTGGCAGTGTGCCAATCTGGGGGAAAATTCTTTGAGGGGTGCAACCTGCTTTTGGAAATATGATTGATCGAGCACCTCTGTCACCGCCCAGGCTACATGAACTACAGCTTAACCGGTTTGATTTGCATCGAGGAACATAGTACTCGGGTAAAGGGCCACAAATTTCCTGAGGGCACGGAAGCTTGGCACTCATACTTAAGTTCACTGACTGCCGACCAAATCGAGTGGACGTTCGGGTGGCTCCCTGTCAACGAGGTCATCAACATGTCTCTTGAGGTTTGCTATCTTCTGTTAATGGGCCTGCGAAGCATCCATCCCTATGCCCCACACCGTGTCTTACAATAGCTGGGAAGACAACATGGTGTTCCCCGTGACGAGGATTTAAGCTAACAAGCCATTAAGCTATGCCCGAGAGCTACATTTCTTGAAGGCAGGGTCCATCAAATTTTGAACGAGTGCAGGTTTTAAGAACCTCAAACTCGGGTGAAAAATTTATCTAAAGTTGAAGTGGAGCCCGCCTACACCATTTGATATGGCATAAGAGGCAGGAAGCATCAAGAGCAATAATGACCCGCAAAAAGGCCTCATGTGCAACAATTCACCAAGCAAGCACAAGAGAATTGGGCCTGGTTAGAAAAAGAAAACAGCTACCGAGCCACAATAAGCAAGTTGGAAGCCCAGGTCAGGGAAATCAAGTTCGAAAACATTCTACATACTTCCATAATTGAAGGGGAGAAAAATAGATTAGCCCAAGAAAATGAAGTTCTTCGGGCCCAAATACATGAATTAAAAACAGCTGCTGAGAACCCAGAGAGAAGCAGAACTGGTGAAAGGCTTATCAACAGCCTGAGGTACAAGGTATGCAGCTATGGGAATGATTTAGACAAAGCTGAAGAAGAAATGGCGTAAGTTCGGGAAAGATTAACAAGAAGTGCAGAAGAAAGAACAAAGTTTGTTTAGACTAAAAAGAAAATATGACCAGGAAGTCATAGGCTTGAAGGAAAAATTGGCCGTCCTTGAGAACGTAATGGCCAAACAGTCAAGAAGATTTAAGACTGAGAGGGAACAGTGCTATGCCATGATAGCTCAGTTAGAGAAAGAGTTGCAACAATGCCAAGATTAGAGTCACAGATACGTCCAGACTTTAGAGGCAAGATCCCAGCAAATCAGGTGCCTACTTCAAGAAAAGGGTATCATCAGGCGAAGGGTCCAAGAAATAGTTGACTACATTCTTGCCAGATGCCAGGAATGCGAAGACATGACTAGGACCACTTTCTTCTCAGCGGTTATGATCTTCGTCCACAAAATAATGGACGACCTTTACCTCCTCCAGCAATACATAGCACGCAAGCCCGTGGCAAGGCTGAATGATGCCTCGCCGGCCCCTGAAGCAACAGAAGCACTGATGTATTTTTGATGTTTTTCAATCTGTATTTCATTTTTCTAGTTATAGTCATGTCTGAGTCCACAGTAGTTCTTATATTTTTTAGAATATATGTGTTGAGTTTGTTTTGCACATTTTGAAATTCCAAAAGTGGGCTACAAGTTTTCTGTAATCATAAGTGTTTTATTTTATGAATGAAACTTTTAGAAGAAATATGTATTTTTGTCCTTTGGTTTTGCTAGCATGAACTACATGATGATCTGATTCACGCGGCGCCGTGATACGTAGGCAATCCACATAGGATTCGATCATAACCATAAGAAAAGAAACCAAGCGAGGAATAAAAAAGCGAAAACAATAACAGAAGAAGGGTAAGAATAATAAAAAGAAAAACAAAACCAAGAAATTTTTTTAAGTCGGGATGAAGTACACAACTGTTGCAAAAATATATAGAAAAGTAGCAGGTGCATTGCATACCCCGTACGTGTGATTGCCTATGTGATAAATGTTTCAACCTAATGTTTGTTGGTTCAATATTAAGGTATTTTAAGGTGGTTGGTTTTGCGGTAACCTGGCTTCCCATCCTTACTTCACTAGATCAAAAGGGAGCATAGAAATGACATTTGAAAGTCACCTGCCAATCATCAACTCTTCCATGGAAGACCTGAATCCAGCCATCCCAACATCTGAGTCAGCAACAACTGAAGAGAACAGGACTCTACGTTGCTGCATGCTGGAAATGTGGGACGCATGGTCCAATGGTAGGGAACCACCCAGTACCATCCCGGGTTTCCCAAAAATAATCCCCAAGGCAGGCGGGACGTCCAACATCCCCATAAGCTACCCATGCACGCCATTTGGATATCCAACTATGTCGGCTCACTTTGTCGGAAGCCCTTCTGAGGTTCACACCCAGGCTTTGTTTTATGGTGTGTCTTCCAACATTTTCACCGCACCACCAATCTCCGCCACGGCTCAACCAACTATCTCCGGACCAAGTTTCGAGCCACCCGCATTCACATTCCAAATGCCATCCGCCCATCAGGATACGGCTCATGCTACTCCCAATGCATATCCCCAACAAACTCAACCTTAGTTCACTTTGGGACAGGATATAAAAAGCTTCGAGCACGAAGAGATAGCTCGAAAAATGAAGAGTATTGAACAGAGCCTCAAAAATATACAGGGGTTGAGCGGGCAGAAAAGTGTCTCGTATGCGGGCTTGTGCATGTTCCCGCATGTCCATTTGCCTCTCGGGTTCAAAACCCCCAAGTTTGAAAAATATGACGGACATGGAGACCCCATAGCCCATATGAAAAGGTACTGCAACCAGCTCAAGGGAACAGGTGGGAAGGAGGAACTTCTTATGGCATATTTTGGAGAAAGCTTGACGGGGATTGCATCAGGATGGTACATGGACCAGGATATATCCCGCTGGCACGTATGGGATGACTTGGCACGGGACTTTGTCCGGAAATTCCAATACAATGTGGACATCGCTCCCGATAGGAACTCACTATCCAATCTAAAAAAGAAACCCTCAGAGATTTTCAGAGAGTACGCCATCAAATGGTGCGAGCAGGCCTCCAGGGTTAAACCTCCGATGGATGAGGTTGAAATGGTCAGTGTTTTTCTACAAGCACAGGAAGTTGATTACTTCCAAAATATGATGTCCGCCATGGGCTAACCATTCGCGGAAGCAATTAAAATTGGGGAAATGGTGGAGAATGGTCTAAAACCTGGTCGTATCCTGAGCCAATCTTCCCTAAGAGCAACCTCTCAGGCCATCTAAAGCGGATCCGGGGTTGCAGCCAACAGAAGAAAGAAGGAAGAACGGACCATGATGGTGTCCGATGTCAGGAAGCCTCGACAATACCCACACCCATTTCCCAAAGCTTCCCAGTATTACTATCCTCACCAAGATGCAGCTTATGCTTCGCCCCCTTTTCTCTATGCGGTAATGAACGCTCAGCCACATCCCAGTTCGTAACAACAATACAATCCGAATAGAACTCCACCCCCAAAAAATAACCATTGTCCCCCAGCTCCATATAATCAATGCCCTCCTCAAAAAAGCTACCTTTACAATGCCTATCCTCGAGAAGCACCAAGGAGATTTAATTTCACTCCCATCGGAGAGCTGTATTCCAGCCTCTTCCCAAAGTTGGTCCAGATGGGACTCCTGCAACCCGTACCTCCAAACAGGCAGAATCCCCAATCACCATCACATAGACGGGGTACCAGTTGTGCTGACCATTCCGGAGCAGAAGGGCACGACACAGAGGATTGCTGGACCCTCAAAAGGGCCGTGGAAAGCCTTATAGAACAAAAGAAAGTGGTTTTAAGGGACGAAAAAGCTCCCCATGTGACGAACAATCCACTGCCCGCTCACAATCATGGGCCCGTCATCGGTACAATTTGGGAGGACCATGATTTTGATCCAGCTCTAAAGTCCATCATCACCATCGCAAATGTAGAAATAAAATGCAAGGCGGCGCCCAAACAAGTCAAGGAGATGAAAAAGAGTAATCCCGTCCCCCAGGTCACGGAAAAGGCTGATACTGGAACATATAAGGGACCCCCTAAAGACACTGTCCTGTACATCCCCAAGGCACACATGAAGGAACAAAGTGTGTTGAGCCCTCCCAGAAGGTTACAATTCAACAAGGCAATAATGAATGGCTCAAGAATGTATGCCCCGAAGGGGACGTATGCAGCGCGAGGGCAAATAATTTAACCAAAGCTGAATGAGCCCGTGGTTATTAGCCCCACGTCGCAAACCCCCATGAAAAATACTACTGCCGTCCCCTGGAATTACCGCAAGACGATGGTGACATACAAAGGGAAAGAGATTACCAGGGAAACAGGCAATATAAACTCATCAGAGAAATACCTCGACCAATAAGAACTAAACCAAAGCAAGCTGAAATTCTTTCCGCCTAAAAAGCCGATGAGTGCCAGAGAAGCAGAAGAATTCTTCACAAATATGAAAACCGATGAATACACCATAATCGAGGAGCTCAGAAAGTCCCCCACTCAGGTCTCACTCCTATCCTTGCTGGTAAATTCAAGGGAGCATCAGTAGATCCTACTCAAAACCCTTCACGAAGCAACGTTCCGCCCAACACCACAATTGAGCAAATAGAAAGAATGGAAGAACGATTCTTTGAAGTCAACCGGATCCCATTCAGCAAGAATGACTTGCCCCCGGAAGGGGCTGCCCACAACAAATCTCTCCACCTAACTGTTAAATGTGAGGGTTACTATTTGAAAAGGGTTATGATGGACGGTGGATCTGGGGTTGACATTTGCCCTCTATCGACCTTAAAAAGGATGGAGATCAGAACTGAGAGAATCAAGCCCGACAATGTGTGCGTCCGTGCATTCGATGGTATCAAGAGAGACACGATCGGGGAGATTGATCTGGTCTTGAAAATTGGCCCGGTAGATTTCGAAATGACATTCCAGGTCATGGTTATGGATACTTCCTACAATTATCTCCTAGGGAGGCCTTGGATCCACGCAGCAGGGACAATGTCGTCTACTCTATACCAGATGGTTAAATTCGAATATGAGGACAAAGAAATCGTGGTCGATGGGGAAGACGAGCAGTCTATTTACAGGGACCCATTGACCCCATGCCTGGAAGCTTGAGAGGGCAGTGAGCACATAGTCTACCAGACTTTCGAGATTGTGGTTGCGGACCAGCATGAGGAAGGAACTCCGTGCCCTCAAACCTTCATTTCAAACGCGTCAATTATGGTCGCCAATGACATGATCAAACATGGGTACACACCTGGAAAAGGGCTCGGGGTGTCCTTGCAAGGCATTAAAGAACCCTTCACTTTGCCTACCAATAAAATATTTTTTGGCATAGGGTTTCAAGCTACCCCTGACGATGAACAATGGGCTGACCAACGCAAGAAAAATGGTTGGGTATTTCTTCAGCCGATCCCACATATCACCGCATCATTTGTCAAACAAAAATATGTGGAGGAAGAGGAAGAGGCTTTCACGACCGCAGAAATAGAAGAAATATGCGGAGCAATGAGGCAGACGTTATATGAGGCCCATATGGTCCAACCAGGAGAGGGCTCCAGCACTGCCGAAGTACAGTATATTGGGCCTGATGCCAAGTTGCAATACTGGGAGGCTACTCTATTCCCCGCCAGGCGGGAGTCCCGGTAGTTTAGCTTTTGCCATCCTTTCTGCACTATGAGTTATTTAAGGGTGTAACTCAAGCGTCGTTTAAATTCTTACCTTTAAATTCTAATGTAAACCCTCCTATGTTCAAATTCAATAAAATGAAATCAAAATTTCATTGTCTATTATTCTTTTTGATTTTTGTTTTACTTTTCTTATCTTTCAGTCCTAATAATACCACTTTAAAAAACATGACATGCTTGCGGACTTCACGCTCTGATCTTAAAATGTCGTCTAACCTCGAAATAATGAATCAAGAATTGGAATATGACGAAGGAGAGGCTTTTAGAGAAATAAATCGAGAATTAGAAAAGTTCACATGGAGCCCGTTAACTTGGGCAATGAAGAAGAGATTAGAGAAACCATGATAAGTGTCCACACGGATGAAGAGACTAGAGATGTCCTGATTCAACTCCTATTTGAATCCAAGGACGTATGTGCTTGGTCCTACGACGACATGCTCGGACTAAGTATGGACTTGGTGTTACACAAATTGCCAACCTACCCCAGTAATCCATTTGTCCAACAAAAGGAGAGGAAATTTAAAACAGACATGATTGACAAGATCAAAGAAGAGGTCACTAAACAACTAAAGGCTGGAGTAATCCGAGTGGTCGAATACACTACCTGACTGGCCAATGTGGTTCCAGTGCCTAAAAAGGACGGTAAGGTCCGAGTATGTGTCGACTACCGGGATCTGAATAAAGCCAGTCCCAAAGATAATTTTCCACTGCCGAACATACACATCTTAGTGAACAATTGTGCCAAACATGAGGTACAGTCTTTTGTTGATTGCTATGTCAGATATCACCAGGTATTGATGGATAAAGAGGATGCAGAAAGACAACCTTCACTACATCCTGGGAAACGTACTGTTACCGTGTCATGCCATTTGGTTTGAAGAACGCTGGGGCGACTTATATGAGGGCCATGACCGCCATATTCCACGACATAATGCATCAGGAGATTGAAGTGTACGTGGATGATGTGATCATTAAGTCCAGAACCCAAAGTGACCATGTGCGGCATTTGAGGAAATTCTTCGAACGCCTGCACAAATATGATTTGAAATTAAACCCGGCCAAATGTGCTTTCGGAGTTCCATCCGGAAAATTACTGGGATTTATAGTGATTCGACGGGGCATTGGGCTGGACCCAGCAAAGATAAAATCTATCCGGGATATCCCACCCCCAAGAACCAAGAAGGATGTCATGAGTCTGTTGGGTAGGTTGAATTACATCAGCAGGTTCATCGCTCAGTTGACCTCCACATGCGAGCCTATATTCAAGCTATTGAAAAAAGATGCGGCCATCAAATGGACAGACGAGTCCCAGGACGCTTTTGACAAGATCAAAGAATATCTATCAAACCCTCCAGTGTTAGTCCCACTAGAACCAGGGAGACCTTTGTTCCTATACGTGACGGTACTAGAAAATTCCTTTGGGTGTGTTCTCAGGCAACACGATGCAACGGGGAAGAAAGAGCAGGCCATTTATTACTTAAGTAAGAAGTTCACGAACTACGAGGCCAAGTATTCTCAGTTAGAAAGGACTTGCTGCGCTCTAACTTGGGTTGCTCAGAAGCTCAGACATTATCTGCTGGCTTATACCACCTACCTCATCACGAGGCTGGATCCTCTGAAGTACATATGCCAAAAGCCAATGCCCACCGGGAGATAAGCAAAATGGCAAATCTTGCTCACAGAATTTGATATTGTCTATGTCACTCGCACAACTATGAAAGCTCAAGCATTGGCGGATAATCTAGTTGAAAATATGGTCGATGATGAATACCAACCCTTGAGAACTTATTTTCCGGATGAAGAAATCAACTCCGTCGAAGTAATCTCGGAAGGCACTGACACATGGAAAATGTTCTTCGACGGGGCGGCCAATGCGAAAGGTATTGGGACAGGGGAAATCTTCCCTACAGACAGCATGTGGAGAATCTTAGTAAGCGATTCAAAGACGTCGAGTTTAGATATGATCCTCGGTGCCACAATGAGTTAGCTGATGCACTGGGCACCCTATTTGCAATGTTGCACTATCCAGGTAATGTTCGCATAGACCCATTGGAGATCCAAATCAAGGAAAGACATGGTTAATTCAACATGGTCGAATTAGAGCTCGATGTCCAACCGTGGTATCACGATATTAAAAGATTTTTGAAGACAAAATAATACCTCGAGCAGGCCAACGGAGACCAAAAGAGAACCATCTGAAGGCTCGCTAGCAGTTTCTTCCTAAGTGGGGAAGTACTGTATAAAAGGGCTCCCAATCTAAATTTGTTAAGATGTGTAGACTCCAAAGAAGCCGAAAAGATAATGGGCGAAGTCCATTCAGGAGTATGCGTTCCCCACATGAATGGGTACGTCCTCGCAAAGAAAATCTTGCGGGTTGGATATTATTGGATGACCATGGAGAAAGATTGTTTCGGTTTCGTTCGGAAGTTCCATAAGTGTGAAATACATGGCGACCTAATCCGTGCACCACTATCAGAACTGCATCCTATGTCGGTACCCTGGCCATTTATTTCTTGGGGAATGGATGTCATTGGGCCAATAAGGGCCTCAAATGGGCACAGATTCATTTTGGTTGCTATCGACTATTTCACAAAAGGGGCCGAGGCCGTCACGTTCAAAGTTGTCACTAAGAAAACGATGGTGGATTTGGTGCATGCTAATATCATCTGTCGCTTTGGTATCCCAAAAACTATCATTACCAACAATGCCGCGAATCTGAATAATAACTTGATGAGGGAGGTATGTGAGCAGTTCCAGATAACACACCGCAACTCGACCCCTTATTGGCCCAAAGCCAATGGCGCCGTCGAAGCAGCAAACAAAAACATCAAGAAGATTCTCAGGAAAATGATCCAAACATCCAGGCAATGGCATGAAAAGTTGCCTTTTGCATTATTGGGATATCACACGACCTTGCGTACATCGGTTGGAACTACCCCTTACCTATGGTTTATGGCACTAAAGCCGTGATACCCGATGAAGTCGAAATTCCTTCCCTTCGGATTATTGTCAAAGCAGAATTTGAGGACAATGAGTGGGTCAAGACCCGACCGGAGAAATTAACTCTGATTGATGAGAAATGAATTGCCGCAGTATGCCATGGACAATTATACCAGCAAAGAATGGCCCGCGCTTACAGTAAGAAAGTGCGACCTAGGAACTTTGAAGTAGGGCAAATCGTTCTAAGATATATCCTCCCACACCACGAAGAAGAGAATGGAAAATTCGCCCCAAACTGTAAAGGTCCATACATTATAAGGAAATTGCTACCAAAAGGAGAGTGATACCTGGGGGGACATCAAAGGAAATCACCCCGAAACGGCTGTCAATGTAGACGCCATCAAAAGGTACTATGTTTGATCCTCCATGTATATTTTCAAATGTTCTGCGGTTGGGATGACGAAGGCTTTCATTCTCGCTACCCAAACACCATTAACCATTTTTGCAAACCATTTGAGCCGGTTACTCTTCTTGGATTACCCTCTTTGGAACCCGAAGTTTGAAAAAAAAAGAGAAAAAAAATTATGAAATGAAAAAAAAGAAAAAGAAAAAAAAAAGAAATAAAAATCAAATAAAGAAAAAAAATAAAAAAAATTCAATCAGAAACGGAAACAAAAACAAAAGTTCCCTGAACTACGTTCGACTTGATTCCGAAAGGATACGTAGGCAGCCTCTCCCTGCGGTTCAGTCACACCTAAATAAAAATCCACATTTCCCCAAGAGTTTAAGCTGGGGCAGATGTTAGAATATGATTGGCGATAATTTCGCCGGAAAGGTTCCAAAGTTGTAATTCAATACAAATTCTTCTCACCAAAACCTTGTTCAAGTCATTCCGATCAATTGGTAAACATGCTTAAATTTGGAGGATACAATGTCGAATTTAGTGCAAGCAAATGAGAGAAACAAAATGAGAGATTCTCATCGGTGAAAACCCACACGGGCAACGTAAGGCGACGGTAGGCAGAGAAATTAAAAATGAGAGAGTCTCATTAGTGAAAACTCGCAAAGAGCACTACAAGGCGACGATAAGAAGTGAAATGAGAGAGTTTAGTCGGTGAAAACCCGCAAAGGGTGCCACTAATCGAAAAGGATAATGGATCACTGATATGGACACAGTCCGGGGCAAGGTTTCTCAATCTCGAGGTGATAGTTGTGATGAATTTCTTAGAGTGGGATGGTTTACATGGATCGGGCATCCAGTCCAAAGGGCATGTCATGTACATTGAAGCCCACACGCACTCCAGATAAGTCCTTCTTCCCTTTCCCCAAAAGGGACACCTTTTGTTTAAATTCATTGTCCATTCTGTCATTTATTTTTCTTTTTGAACCCCTTTCAGTCTAACTCTATTCCGAAACTAAGGCAAAGAAAAGATGGCAAGAGTGATTTACAGGGCTCTCATTTGACACGGGTCAATATGCAAAAGGTACCCAGCCTCATCAGAGGCATCGAGTCGATCTCGACTAGCCAAAGCGGGTGATACTTCAAACTCAAAACCCTTGAAAGGAGAAAATCAAATTAAAGGGCCTAGAAAGACGAATAAATTTGAAAAGGTGATTCCCACGTGGCTAACCATATGGGCAGGGTTCGAAAAGCCGAAATATTCCAAATGACCCAAAGTTACAGTTGGAAGAAAAGTCAGGAATGAAAAGCCAATAAAGGCGAAATAAAGATGGAAAGGTTAAGTCTCACGCGACTAACCGTCGCAGCAGAGTTTGGGGGGCCAGAAATTCCCCCTGATACTCTGGAAATCCAAAAGAAAAGCAAGTGAAAAGCCTACAAAGGCAAAGAAAAATGTTGGTTCCTGCGTGACCGATCGCCGTGGCAAAATCTGGAAATCCAAGGCCCCCGGGATTAGAGATGAAACCCAATCCCCAGCAAGCAAACAAGCAATCAAGTGGTTTAGATCTTCATCAAAAGAACTGAGACCAAGTAGTTGAAAAGCAAGGCCGCAAAACCAACCACCGTTTCAAACTAACAAATTATTCTTTGGTTGAAAATAGGAAATAGGTGAAAAAGAAACCGTGCAAAAAGCACGTGCAATAAAAAGGAATCTCGCAAGAGCTAGGAGGAGCTCTGCAGAATTGACTCCAAAGAAAGGGAAGTTTGCTCTAAAAGTCTTTTCCCGCATATATAAAAAAAATGAAGTTGAATATGATGCAACCCTAAAGTAGCATAGGGTCCTCAACCCCTAGCCAAACATTTTTTAAACCAAGGATATCCCAGTCCTCAGTTGATGCCAACATAGGGTCCCGCACCCAAGCAGATACCTGCATAACCCGGTGATCTCTTCCTTTCCTAACAACAACATAACCTGTTGATCATCTTCAGACACTGGCATAACCCAGTGATCTCTATTTCAGGCAACGACCTGTTGATCTTTCCAAACACTGGCATAACCCAGTGATCGATCTTCCTGACAACAGCATAACCTGTTGATCATCCTCAGACACTGGCATAACCCAGTGATCTCTATTTCGGGCAACAACATAACCTGTTGACCTTTCCAGACACCAGCATAACCTGGCGATCTTCCTGACAACAACATAACTTGTTGATCATCTCCAGACACTGGCATAACCCAGTAATCTCTATTTCAGGCAACAACATAACTTGTTGAGCTTTCCAGACACCAGCATAACCTGGCGATCTTCCTGACAACATCATAGCCTGTTGATCATCCTCAGACACTGGCATAACCCAGTGATCTCTATTTCGGGCAACAGCATAACCTGTTGACCTCTCCAGACACCGGCATAACGTGGTGATCTTCCTGACAACAGCATAACCTGTTGATCATCAGGCACTGGCATAACCCAGTGATATCTTTTTCAGGCAACAACATGACCTGTTGACCTTTCCAGACACCAGCATAACCTGGTGATCTTTTCTTCTCCAGACACTAGCATAAACCAGTGATCTCATTTCCTCAGGAAACCGCATAGCCTGTTGACCTTTCTAGACACCGGCATAACCTGTTTATCTTCCTCCCAGATACCAGCATAACCTGGAGATCTCTTTTTGTTGACAACAGCATAACCTGTTTGATCCTCTCCAGATATCGGCATAAATCGGTAATCTCTTTCCTGGCAATAACATAACCTGTTGACCTTTCCCCAGACACCAGCATAACCAAGTGATCTCTTTCTTGGCAACATCATAAACTGTTGATCTTTTCATGACACTGGCATAACCTACTGACCTTCTTTCCTGGCAACATCATAACCTTTTGACCTTTCCAGACACCGGCATAACCTGGTGATCTCTTCTTGACGACAACACGAGTTGCCGGTATTTTCCAACATAGGGTCCCCAATCCCTAGTTGATTTTACCTTTTAAGGATAGGGTATCCACCCCTAGTCTCTATTCACTCCAGGTACACAGTTCCCGACCCTTTATTGCTTTGAATAATAAAATAGCATAGATTTTATTACAATAACTCATGAAGTTTTCCTAGTAAAAGCTGGGGCAGAACATTTCGTTCGTTTGTTTTGATTTTGTGCAGATTACGTTTCTAGAACATTGGAACTCGAGACAACCAAAGAAGAAGTCTCGGTCCAAACAAAAAAAAAGAGAAAGAAAAGATTGAATCCAAAAATGCACAAGCGGGTAAGATGTGGACTATTCAGGACGAGACTGAATTCATCTGTCCAGTATGTCCTGCTTTGATCCGAGGAACGACAAGACAAAAACTAACGAGCATCAGGATCCAAGTCAGAGTCAGCAAAATATCAAGACTCTAGACCAAGTCCTACACAGGAATATTGTAATTTAGCAGCTGATAGGTTTTAGTTAGTCCTTAATTTTGTACTTGGGTGTAATAAGGAGATCAACAGCAGTAACAGCAGCAACCGCAGTGAAACCACAGTCACTCGGTAGTCCCAGCTACTAAAACCTCCAGAACTACACTGACCTGATTCCTTTATAGCCAAGGATACGTAGGCAACCTCTGAAGCAGGGTTCGGTCAAACTTTTCAAAAACGCTTCACATTGAATATTTGACTAGGTAAAAGTTTGTTCATAACGACTCACTTTGTCTTTGCCCAAAAATTCTTCGTGTTTTCAAGCAAAGAGGGGCAGCTACGAGCATGTAATTTTTCACCCACCATATACTCCTACAAAATTCGATAAAATAAATTAATTTTACATTTTTTGTTGAATTTTAGTATTAATTGGGAATAACTTTGCATTTTTTTATATTCATAATTCGTCTTCTTAAAATTATTTAAAATCGCATAATTAGGTGCACCATTATTATCAAGAAATTATAAGCTCATTATTTGTAATAAATCAAAATAAATAACAACAAAAATGATGGTCCTTCGGCATAATGCAGATTTATGGAATAATCGTTTAAACTTTGAATGATTAGAGATGTTTAAATTAATTGATTTTACTTTTAATTAACTTATCAATTAATTGGGAAAAGACTAATTTATAATTGATTACCACATTTTATTAAGTTTTAATTTGATTAAAGTAATTAATTAGTTTGAATTAAGCTCAAAATCGGACTTGGACTAACTTTCCCATGCCCAAGAACCCGTCTATACACTCCAGCCCAATTGAGCCCCATCCGGCCGGACGAAAAACTCACCCAAAACTACCCTGTATTAAGCCCCTTCTCATCTCAGCCGTTGGATCACTTTGGTCCAACGAACCCCTACATTATAAATATGTCCTACCACGCCCCTACCCCCCTTAGAACTCGCCTCCCAAACACCTTAGAGACCCCCCTCGTCTGTCTCCCACTCTCTTCTCTCTAAAAAAACCCTAGCCACCTAGGATTCCCACCTTGCTCCGCCCACTGGAAATCACCTACCGGTGGCGGAAAACCTCCAAACAACCCCAATATCTCACCCTATAACCTTCTCCTCCCCCTTAATCCCATCCCACAACCATTTTTCCCAAAAAACTCACCCAAAATCGATCGATCTCATATCTGAGATCCATAAAACCCTAAAGACCCACCCTGTCGACTTGAAGAATGTCAATGAATCGCACTTACATGAGTTGATAGCCCTTGTTGAGAGCTATCAATAAATGTAGGTTTGGGTTATTTCCAAACCTCGCCGGAATCCGGCCAAACGCCCACTGGTATCCCCCACNCCCCCCCCCCCCTTCCCTTTTCCTATTTGTTGTTCTTTGTTTTTGGGTTTTTGTTTCCTTTTCTAAGTAAAATCATTAGTGTTTAGTCTTTGTTCTTTTGTTACTCAATCGTATATGTCACTTCATTTATTGATTTAACTTCTCAGAATTAACTCATCAAATAGGGTCATATATGTGTATCGTTGTTTTGTTCATGCTTTTAGGTCACTGTTTTCATTTTAGTTTAGTCATTAAATGAATGCTCTGGTTATGTGGTAGCTATGTTTAGGTTTAATTGTTCTTGTAAATTGATGACAAGGATTATCTGTTAATCATCGATTAAATAGGTCTTCTTGCCTGTTTTCTCAGTTAAATTTTATTACGAGCAGTTAGCTTAGTTGATTCATGTTTTTTTTCACTGTTTTCCCTAAGTATACTTCCCTATCCCAGATTAGTTGATTCCCTGACTTGTTTTCTCATGTTTAGTCTATTGCTTAATTATTTTTCAAAGCCTGATTAGATAATTACCTCAACTCGTCTGTTGATCGTAGTGTAGTCTGAGGATTAATCATTCGCCTAGATTAATTTATTAGTTAATTAGGCTCCTAACTTCATTAAGAGTTTAGTTACTAATATTATTAACTAAGATGAAGAAGCAGTCTAATAAACTAAACATTTTTATTAATTGGTAAGTCTTGAAATCTTGTCCAAGATAATTAGTCTGGGATTAACTGACTAAAACAAATCATTTAACCTAGGCTTAATAATTAGCCAACACCTAATCAACCTCTTAAACCGGTTTAAAATCATTAAGGATTAATCCTCTTACTTAATCGAGTCTAACAACCTAGTTGTTTCTATCAATTAATCTAAGTCAAATTAGTTAGGACCAGTTGTGCATTTGAGTTAACTAAGTTCAAAATAATTTCACCTTTAAATAATTTCAACTCCCTCGACCTAGAAGTTAACTTAGCTAACCTCTTAAGTAGTTAACTAAAAAATCTGTCCAAAGATAATTAGCTTAGGATTAACTAGCTAAAACAAATTAGTTAATCTGGGCTTAATAATCTGTTAAGCCTCTGATTTTAGGTAACCAATTTGAATTACTTAACTAAGTCAGTTTAGTTTAAATTAAGGAATTAAATTGATTTACCTACTTTATTTAATTAACATAAACATGGATAATTAGTATGAAAACTATCTTTAGGCATTTAATCATTTAACCTTTAACTAGTTAACCTAACCTTGGTTAGAGAACAACTAGTAGTCACCTATGGGACCTAACTAGTGTTAGTTAACTATAGTTAAACAATAACCCAAGCAAGTTTAACCCTGGTTATCTAATGGTAATTTCAGAGACCTCAAGGAGTATATTAGGTGTTGTAGTTTAGGAAATCAGATTTTTAAGGGTTATTTAGGTCATTTCATGGGCTGGAAGTTTCTAGAACAGGGGGGAGATGTCCCAGAGGATAAGGGTGACAGCTGCCCTATGTACTATTTCAGCTTTTGAAATGGGAATATACCATAGCATACCCTATTCCCAAATAGTCTATAAATAGACCCCCTTCCCTTTAGACTAGGGGGAGATTTTTTGGACACTCTGAAAATTCACTCTACAACTTCTTTTTACTGAACACTGGAAAACAAATCAGAATAATTCTTTATTCAAAATGTCTAAAACAAATCAGTAGAAAGGAATCTGTTTTCTCAAGAACTCTTGAAGGTTTTCTGGGGGTCTTCTCAGTGGGTGGTTTTTTTTTATCTGCTTCTGATTTTTTTCTGAAATTCCTCTGGTTTTGTTTGTGGAGCTGGGGTTAGTTCTTTGGGTTTCTGTTTGTTGCTGCTGATTTCTCTTCCTCTTCGTTGTTTATTGTTCATAATTGACCTTTATTTGGTCAAGTCTCTTTGTTGTTTTTCTCTTAAAAGATATGTATCAGCTCATCTCTTCTCAATGAAATTTTTGGACTAGAATCCTCATTTTCTGCTCACTGTATAAAACTGGGTTGTTTTTGATAAATGAAGTTGTTGTTTCTGTTTTGTTAGATGTAAATGTGTAGATGTTTATTGGCATGATAATGACTTTGTGAGTATGATAGGTAATGTTTTGATGTTAGTATTTCTCCTGTTGATGCATGATTGTTTGCTTCAGATTATATGTATATAAATGTGATAAGTAGTCATAGTCATATTAGGGAACAAGCTGCATCAGGGTGTTGAATCTGACCTTCTCTATGATCAGATTCCATAAATAAGAATGCTGAGATATGCTTTCGATTGGGTCTCTTTGGTCAATAAAGAGATTCAATAAGCAAGTCTCTAGATAGTTTAGGATATTGGCATTAGGGTAGATGACTATGACTTGTTAATAGTCAAATTCACCCCTTAGTAGTGCACAAACATTAGTATGGTTGGCTGAAGTTTACCCTTTTAAAGGGTATGAAATATGTAATTAAGAAAGGCATTAGAGTGAGGAATCTAAACCTTTGAATGGTCAGATTCATCCTTTAAAATGCCTAAATAAGAAAGTTTCTATATAGTTTAGAATTATGTTATTATTAGGACTGGGTAGATGAATCTGACTTTTAAATAGTCAAATTCACCCCTTGGCAGTGCATAAACAGTAGCCTAGGGTGCTAAAAATCACCCTTACGGATATGGAGTGGGTAATTAGAAGGCCCCCTTAGAGAAAAGGATCTGAATCCCTCAATATGATCATTTTTATTCTCATAAAATGCCTAAATGATCAAGTTAAGGAATTAATATGGACTAAACGTCCCAAGTATAAAAATGACAAGTCCAGAGGAGAATTGATCCCCTTATGATCACATTCACCCAGAGAAAGTGCATAAATAATTCTGCCAGGTAATATGGTTAGTTTGGTTTTGGTAGTTTCATAACACTCAATCAATAAGGGTGTTTACAGATTCCGAAGGAAGGCACACGTGTATGGACTTTTTTCTGAAAAGTGTGTTTAGATGGCAGTAGTTTTTATTCATTTTAAGAATTATTGTAATTAAAGACTGTACTGTATTATGTTATGATGGCTAATTTAGGTATATGGAAATAGGCAAAGTTATTAAAAATAGCCTGTCAAGGCGTGAATTATTCTGAACCCCAGGCTATTGAGCCTAAGGCATATCGAAGCCCTCCAAGATTCAATGTCATACTATTCTGTTTGGAATTTGAAGTTTATTTAGTATAGCCTGTAGAAAAAAAATATAAATATCTTTAAGTCTCACATGACTCTTCTACTAAATTTAAGCCGTATTTTAAAGTGATTACGTATGTTAGGCATTCGACTATTTAGGATTTAATTGAGATTAAAAAATTTCTTCAAAACTCGTGTAATTTTTGTATTAAAACTAATATATTCGAGATTTCATTGTGAAAACTGGTGTTTTTTTGAAAGTACCATGATTTATTTATTCTGAACCTGATGAATTTGGGATATATAAGTATAGTCTTCCGAAACAGTACATCTTTAGTAACTGAAAAATAATATTAAGCGTGCAAATTCGGTTCTGATTGTTGTTCAAGAATCATGAATTCATAATTTTGTTTGTATCCTTGATTTCCTTAATTTTGTTTAGCTAAATTGTACATATAGCTTCTTTCATAAATGGCACGTACTAGGATTTGGCCAAAGGGGTAATTGATAAATTGGGCTAAAATATGGCCATAGCCCGAAATATGTTATCTTAAGGCTATTGGACATTATTTTTGGCAATCCTTAGGTAGAATGAATACCTTTAGTTTGAAATTAGATCACTACCTCAAAATTACCCTAAACTACACTCGGGAGTGGCAACTCATACCCCCGACCCTTAACTCCAAACAACTAAATGAAAACGCACATAACAATCACGGGTGCATTTCATGTGACGTGTTTGCCATGTTTCCAAAAAAAAAAATGTACGCCATCGTTACTTATTTCAAGATAAATCCATAAATATTAAAAAGTGTTTTAAAAGTAAAAAGTTTGAATGCACAATAGGCTAAAATATATAACTAATCGGATAATTTAGGCCAAAAATTAATAGTTAAGCGACCGTGGTAGAACCACGGAACTCGGGAATGCGTAACAACTTCTCCCGGGTTAACAGAGTTCCGTACTTGGATTTCTGGTCGCAGACAAATTAAAACAGAGTCTAAATTTCCTCGGTTTTGGATTTTAAAATAAAACGGTGTCCCGGAGCATCGTCAAAAATCCGGGTGGCGACCCTGAAAACTAAAATAAATCCCAAATCCGAATAATGTCACTTAAAGTGGAAAAACTCCCTTATTACCCTCAATTAATCCGGGGGTGGTGAAAAAGGAGGTGTGACAGCTCTGGCGACTCTGCTAGGGACATCGAACCCAGAATATCTGGTTCAGGGTTATGAATTCGAGCTTAGAATACCTGTTATATTTGGCTTTATTATCTGGTTTTACATGTTTGAATATAATGTGCTAAATGCCATTTTTTACCGCTTTGATATTATCTGAACTGTATATAAAATTGTGTCGAAACCCTTTCCTCTCTGAGTCTTCTAAATCATATGGGAAGTGTGCAATTCGTGTGACTTCTTTTCTGTTAGAGTCATATCAAAATTTTAGAACGAGGTACGGATAAGTTGCAAAGCCGGTGAAGCTTCTGTTTTCCCGGTACGCTGCCCTGACCTCAGCTCGAGCTGTCCACTCGGGTAAGCCTGGTCTAGAACAAAACCCCAGGTGTAACCTAGAATAACAAAACCTCATGACGGATCCTTAGTAGGAACGCTTATTTGCATCACGTGCATTTAACTTAGGGGACTCAACGCAGGGGTTGGGTCCGTCTAGGACAGGTGTACCCTAATCAATAAAAGACTACTCTGATGCATCTTACCTGCTACGTATGCATTTATTTGTTTTAGTTTGTGTATTGACCGGATAAAAAAAAAGAACAAAAAACAAAAACAAAAACAAAAAAACGAACAGAAAAACCAAGAATGAGGTAGAATAGAAAATCCACATTATTTTGAAAATCCCCGTATATATCCCGAAACTCTGCCAAAATTTCTGAAAAAATAATATGCCAAAACAAATTGAGTGGGTGTATAATTCAGGATTTCTCCGAACTACGCATTATTTGATTCTCACGGGTATGGGATACGTAGGCAACCCTCATCCAGTCCAACTCTATTTTTTAAAATCAAAATATATAGCCCTAAATAAAATTAGGTGATGGCATTATAGCCGGATTGCCCAAGTTGTGCACCAGAAGGCCGTTTTGCAATAATGCCCGCCTGTGGTTTGTTTTTAAATTTCCACCCAATTTGCAAAACACAGCCTTTAAAAAAACTTCCTACCCAACGTATTGAAGTGTCGTATTCGCAAAGATGGTCCATTTTCTTTATTTACAAAACCCTTTGAAAAATAATACTTTTCAAAATGTTTTGTGATTTTAATCAAAAAAACAAATGTGCAGGATGTATACAGTCGAAAATATTCCCTTCAAGGAAGTCGAGGAACTCCCTCTAGGACTCCATATGTGGTGGAGCAACTTGGGGGAAGCTAGTAGAAAGGTTGTTATGAAAGCATTAGGAGGACTTACTGGTCTTCTAAAAATCAAGATGAGGTGGGACATCGTCGAGGCTCTAGTACCGTTTTGGGATACCGCACACAACTTATTCCACTTTTCAGACTTTGAATTGACACCCACGCTAGAGGAAATAACGGGGTATGCTGATCTCAATGACAATATTAGAAGTCGGTACCCAGTGGCACCCAGGGCGGTGACTCCACATAAGTTTTTGGATCTGTTGAACATTAGTCGGGACGTCAAAGACCCACACCTGTCCGAAGGTTTCTGCACTTCCTATTTTCTTCACAGACGTTATGGAGATCCCCAGGGTTGTGAGGCTGACAACACTGGTCTAACTCACAAAGATCAGGCTAAATGGGAAGCCCGCCGGAGGTTAGCTTTTGTATAGCATTCTTGGGCACCTTGATTTGCCCAAGAAGTGACGGATGCATAGATATCGGGCTTGTGGGAATGGCAGACTTTATGATGAAGAAATCTAGTGGCACACTTGTACCGATGGTCTTAGCCGAGATATACTGTGCTCTGGCAGTGTGCTAATCTGGGGGAAAATTCTTTGAGGGGTGCAACCTGCTTCTGCAAATCTGGCTGATCGAGCACCTCTGTCACCGCCCAGGCTACATGAACTACGGCTTAACCGGTTTAAATTGCATCGAGGAACATAGTACCGGGTGAAGGGCCACAAATTTCCTGAGGGCACGGAAGCTTGGCACTCATACTTAAGTTATCTGAACTGTATATAATCGCTTTGATATTATCTGAACTTTATATAAAATTATGTCGAAATCCTTTTCTCTCTGAGTCTTCTAAATCGTATGGGAAGTGTGCACTTCGTGTGACTTCTTTTCTATTAGAGTCATATCCAAATTTTAGAACGAGGTACAGATAAGTTGCAAAGCCGGTGAAGCTTTTGTATTCCCGGTACGCTGCCCCGACCTCGGCTCGAGCTGTCTACTCGGGTAAGCCTGGTCTAGAACAAAACCCCAGGTTTAACCTAGAATAACAAAACCTCATGCCGGTTCCTTAATAGGCACGCTTATTAGCATCACGTGCATTTAACTTAGGGGACTCAACACAGGGGTTGGGTCCGTCTAGGACAGGTGTACCCCAAAAAGTAAAAGACTACTCGGATGCATCTTACCTGCTACATATGCATTAATTTGTTTCAGTTTGTGTATTGACCGGCTAAAATAAAAATAAACAAAAACAAAAAAACGAACAGAAAAACCAAAACTTAGGTAATATATAAAATCCACCTTATTTGAAAATCCCCATATTTATCCCGAAACTCTGCCAAAAGTTCTGAAAAAATAATATTCCAAAACAAATTGAGTGGGTGTATATTTCAGGATTTCTCTGAACTAAGCATTATTTGATTCTCACGGGTGTGGGATACGTAGGCAACCCTCATCGAGTCCAACTCGACTTTTTAAAATAAAAAGATATAGCCCATTATAGCCGGATTGCCCAAGTGGTGCACCAGAAGGCCGTTTTGCAATAATCCCCGCCTGTGGTTTGTTTTTAAATTTCCACCCAATTTGCAAAACACAGCCTTTAAAAAAAACCTCCTACCCAAAGTATTGAAGTGCCGTATTCGCAAAGATTGTCCATTTTCTTTATTTACAAAACCCTTTGCAAGATAATACTTTTCAAAATGTTTTGCGATTTTAATCAAATAAACAAGTGTTCAGGATGTATACTGTCGAAAACATTCCCTTCAAGGCAGTCGAGGAACTCCCTCTAGCTATCCATATGTGGTGGAGCAACTTGGGGGAAGCTAGTAGAAAGGTTGTTATGAAAGCTTTAGGAGGACTTACTGGTCTTCTAAAAATCAAGACGAGGTTGGTCATCATCGAGGATCTAGTACCGTTTTGGGATACCGCCCACAACGTATTCCACATAAGTTTTTGGATCTGTTGAACATTAGTCGGGACGTCAAAGACCGACACCTGTCTGAAGGTTTCTGCACTTCCTATTTTCTTTACAGACATTATGGAGATCCCCGGGGTTATGAGGCTGACAACACTGGTCTAACTCACAAAGATCAGGCTAAATGGGAAGCCCGCCGGGGGTCAGCTTTTGTGTAGCATTCTTGGGCACCTTGATTTGCCCAAGAAGTGACGGATGCATAGATATCGGGCTTGCGGGAATGGCAGACTTTATGATGAAGAAATCTAATGGCACACTTGTACCGATGGTCTTACCCGATATTTACCGTGCTCTGACAATGTGCCAATCTGGGGGAAAATTCTTTGAGGGGTGCAACCTGCTTCTGAAAATCTGGCTGATCGAGCACCTCTGTCACCGCCCAGGCTACATGAACTACGGCTTAACCGGTTTAAATTGCATCGAGGAACATAGTACCAGGTTAAGGGCCACAAATTTCCTGAGGGCACGGAAGCTTGGCACTCATACTTAAGTTATCTGAACTGTATATAATCGCTTTGATATTATCTGAATTGTATATAAAATTATGTCGAAATCCTTTTCTCTCTGAGTCTTCTAAATCGTATGGGAAGTGTGCACTTCGTGTGACTTCTTTTCTGTTAGAGTCATATCCAAATTTTAGAACGAGGTACAGATAAGTTGCAAAGCCGGTGAAGCTTTTGTATTCCCGGTATGCTGCCCCGACCTCGGCTCGAGCTGTCCACTCGGGTAAGCCTGGTCTAGAACAAAACCCCAGGTTTAACCTAGAATAACAAAATCTCATGCCAGATCCTTAGTAGGAACGCTTATTTGCATCACGTGCATTTAACTTAGGGGACTCAACACAGGGGTTGGGTCCGTCTAGGACAGGTGTACCCCAAAAAATAAAAGACTACTCAGATGCATCTTACATGCTACGTATGCATTTATTTGTTTCAGTTTGTGTATTGACCGGCTAAAATAAAAATAAAAAAAAACAAAAACAAAAACAAAAAAATGAACAGAAAAACCAAAAGTGAGGTAATATAGAAAATCCACCTTATTTGAAAATCCCCATATTTATCCCGAAACTCTACCAAAATTTCCGAAAAAATAATATTCCGAAACAAATTGAGTGGGTGTATATTTCAGGATTTCTCTGAACTAAGCATTATTTGATTCTCACGGGTGTGGGATACGTAGGCAACCCTCATCGAGTCCAACTCGACTTTTTAAAATAAAAAGATATAGCCCATTATAGCCGGATTGCCCAAGTGGTGCACCAGAAGGCCGTTTTGCAATAATCCCCGCCTGTGGTTTGTTTTTAAATTTCCACCCAAATTGCAAAACACAGCCTTTAAAAAAACACTTCCTACCCAAAGTATTGAAGTACCAAAAGTATTGAAGTATCGAGGCTCTAGTACCGTTTTGGGATACCGCCCACAACGTATTCCACTTTTCAGACTTTGAATTGACGCCCACACTAGAGGCAATAACGGGGTATGCTGGTCTCAGTGACAATCTTAGAAGTCGGTACCCAGTGGAACCCAGGGCGGTGACTCCACATAAGTTTTTGGATCTATTGAACATTAGTTGGGACGTCAAAGACCCACATCTGTCCGAAGGTTTCTGCACTTTCTATTTTCTTTACAGACTTTATGGAGATCCCCAAGGTTTTGAGGCTAACAACACTGGTCTAACTCATAAAGATCAGGCTAAATGGGAAGCCCGCCGGGGGTTAGATTTGTGTAGCATTCTTGGGCACCTTGATTTACCCAAGAAGTGGCGGATGCATAGATATCGGGCTTGTGGGAATAGCAGACTTTATGATGAAGAAATCTAATGGCACACTTGAACCGATGGTCTTAGCCGAGATTTACCGTGCTCTGACAGTGTGCCAATCTGAGGGAAAATTCTTTGAGGGGTGCAACCTGCTTCTGCAAATCTGGCTGATCGAGCACCTCTGTCACCGCCCAGGCTACATGAACTACGGCTTAACCGGTTTAAATTGCTTCGAGGAACATAGTACTCGGGTAAAGGGCCACAAATTTCCTGAGGGCAGGGAAGCTTGGCACTCATACTTAAGTTCACTAACTGTCGACCAAATCTAGTGGACGTTCGGGTGGCTCCCTGTCAACGAGGTTATCAACATGTATTCTTAGGTTTGCTATCTCCTGTTAATGGGCCTGCGAAGCATCCAGCCGTATGCCCCACACAGGGTCTTACGACATGTGGGGTGACAACAGGGTGTTCCCCATGACAAGGACTTAAGCTAACAAGCCATTGAGCTGTGCCCGAGAGCTGCATTTATTGAAGGCAGGGTCCATCAAATCTGGAACGAGTGTAGGTTTTTAGAACCTCAAAATCGAGTGAGAAATTTATCTAAAGTGGAAGTGGAGCCCGCCCACACCATTTGGTACGGCATAAGAGGCATGGAGTATCAAGAGCAAGAGCGACCCGCAAAAAGGCCCCATGTGCAATAATTCACCGAGCAAGCACAAGAGCATTGGGCCTGGTTAGAAAAAGAAAACAGCTACCGAGCCACAATAAGCAAGTTGGAAGCGCAGGTTAGGGAAATCAAGTTCGAAAAAATTCTACATACTGCCACAATTAAAGGGGAGAAAAATAGATTAGCCTAAGAAAATGAAGTTCTACGGGCCCAAATACAGGAATTAAAAACAGCTGCTGAGAACCTGGAGAGAAACAGAACTGATGAAAGACTTATCAACAGCCTGAGGCACAAGGTATGCAGCTATGGGAATGATTTTGACAAAGCAGAAGAAGAAATGGCCAAAGTTCGGGCAAGATTAACAAGAAGTGCAGAAGAAAGAACAGAGTTTGTCCAGAGACTAAAAAGAAAATATGACCAGGAAGTCATAGGTTGAAGGAAAAATTGGCCGTCCTTGAGAACGAAATGGCAAAACAGGCAAAAAGATTTAAGACTGAGAGGGAACAGTGTTATGCCATGATGGCTCAGTTAGAGAAAGAGTTGCAACAATGGCAAGAGCAGAGTCACAAATACGTCCAGACTTTAGAGGCAAGATCCCAGCTAATCGGGCGCCTACTTCAAGAAAAGGGTATCATCAGGCGAAGGGTCAAAGAAATAGCTGACTACATCCTCGCCAGATGCCAGGAATGCGAAGACATGACTAGGACCACTTTCTTCTCAGCGGTTATGATCTTCGTCCACAAAATAATGGATGACCTTTACCGCCTCCGGCAAGACATAGCACGCAAGCCCGTGGCAAGGCCGAATGATGCCTCGCCGGCCCCTGAAGCAACAGAAGCACATATGTATTTTTGATGTTTTTCAATATGTATTTCATTTTTCTAGTTATAGTCATGTCTTAGTCCCCAGTAGTTCTTATATTTTTAGAAAGTATGTGTTGAGTCTGTTTTGCACATTTTTAAATTCCAAAAGTGGGCTACAAGTTTTCTGTAATCAGAAGTGTTTTATTTTATGAATGAAAATTTTAGAATGGAACTTTGAGAAGAAATATGTATTTTTGTCCTTTGGTTTTGCTAGCATGAACTAAGTGATGATATGATTGACGCGGCACCGTGATAAGTAGGCAATCCACATAGGATTCGATCATAACCATAAGAAAAGAAACCAAGCGAGGAATAAAAGAGCGGAAACAATAACATAAGAAGGGAAAGAATAATAAAAAGAAAACAAAACCAAAAAACAAAAAAAAAATTAAGCCTGGATGAAGTACACAACTGTTGCAAAAACATATAGAAAAGTATCAGGTGCATTGCATATCCCGTACGTGCGATTGCCTATGTGATAAATGTTTCAACCTAACGTTTGTTGGTTCAATCTTAAGGTATTTTAAGGTGGTTGGTTTTGCGGTAACCTGGCTTCCCATCCTTACTTCACTAGATCAAAAGGGAGCATAGAAATGACATTTGAAAGTCACCTGCCAATCATCAACTCTTCCGTGGAAGACCTGAATCCAGCCATCCCAACATCTGAGTCAGCAACAGCTGAAGAGAACATGACTCTACGTTGCCGCATGCGGGAAATGTGGGAGGCATAGTCCAATGGTAGGGAACCACCCAGTACCATCCCGGGTTTCCCAAAAATAATCCCCAGGGCAGGCGGGGCGTCCAACATCCCTATAAGCTACCCAGCCACACCATTTGGATATCCAACTTTGTCGGCTCACTTTGTCGGAAGGCCTTCTGAGGTTCGACCCCAGGCTTTCTTTTCTGGTGTGTCTTCCCGCATTTTCACCGCACCACCAATCTCCGCCACGGCTCCATCAACTATCTTCGGGCCAAGTTTTGAGCTGCCGGCATTCACATTCCAAATGCCATCCGCCCATCAGGATACTGCTCATGCTACTCCCAATTCATATCCCCAACAAACTCAGCCTGAGTTCACTTTGGGAAAGGATAAGAAAATCTTCGAGCACGAAGAGATAGCTCAAAAAATGAAGAGTATTGAACAAAGCCTCAAAAATATACAGGGGCCGAGCGGGCAGAAAAGTGTCTCCTATGCGAACTTGTGCATGTTCCCGCGTGTCCATTTGCCTCTCGGGTTCAAATCCCCCAAGTTCGAAAAATATGACGGACATGGATACCCCATAGCCCATCTGAAAAAGGTACTGCAACCAGCTCAGGGGATCAGGTGGGAAGGAGGAACTTCTTATGTCATGTTTTGGAGAAAGCTTGACGGGGATTGCATCAGAATGGTACATGGACCACGATATATCCCGGTGGAACATATGGGATGACTTGGCATGGGACTTTTTCCGGCAATTCAAATACAATGTGGACATCGCTCCCGATAGGAACTCACTATCCAATCTAAAAAAGAAACCCTCAGAGATTTTCAGAGAGAACGCCATCAAATGGCGCGAGCAGACCTCCAAGGTCAAACCTCCGATGGATGAGGTTGAAATGGTCAGCGTTTTGCTACAAGCACAGGAAGCTGATTACTTCCAAAATATGATGTCCACCATGGGCAAACCATTCACGGAAGCAATTACAATTGGGGAAATGGTGGAGAATGGTCTAAACACTGGTCGTATCCTGAGCCAATCTGCCATAAGAGCAACCTCTCAGGCCATCTAAAGCGGATCTGGGGTTGCAGCCAATAGGAGAAAGAAGGAAAAAGGGTCCATGATGGTGTCCGATGTCAGGAAGCCCCGACAATACCCACGCCCATTTCCCAAAGCTTCCCAATATTACTATCCTCACCAAGATGCAGCTTATGCTTCGTCCCCTTTTCTATATGCGGTAACGAACGCTCAGCCACATCCCAGGCCGCAACAACAATACAATCAGAATAGAACTCCACCCCAAAAAAAAACCATTGTCCCCCAGCTCCATATAATCAATGCCCTCCTCGAAACAGCTACCCTTATAACACCTATCCCTGAGAAACACCAAGGAGACTTAATTTCACTCCCATCGGAGAGCCGTATTCCAGCCTCTTCCCAAAGTTGGTCCAGATGGGACTCCTGCAACCCGTACCTCCAAACGGGCAGAATCCCCAATCACCATCATATAGACGGGGTACCAGTTGTGCTTACCATTCCGCAACAGAAGGGCACGACACGAAGGATTGCTGGACCCTCAAAAGGGACGTGGAAAGCCTTATAGAACAAAATAAAGTGGTTTTAAGCAACGGAGAAGCTCCCAATGTGACGAACAATCCACTTCCCGCTCACAATCATGGGCCCGTCATTGGTATGATTTGCGAGGACTAGGATTTCGATCCAGCTCTAAAGGCCATCATCGCCATCGCAGATGTAGAAAGAAAATCCAAGGCGGCACCCAAACCAGTCAAGGAGATGAAAAAGAGTAATCCCGTCCCCCAGGTCACGGAAAAGGATGAGACTGGAACATATAAAGGACACCCTAAAGACACTGACCTGTACATTCCCAAGGCACATATGAAGGAGCAAAGTGTGTTGAGCCCTCCCAGAAGGTTACAATTCAACAAGGCAATAATGAATGGCTCAAAAATGTATGCCCCGAAGGGGACGTATGCGGCGTGGGGCAAATAATTTCACAGGCTGAATTAGCCCGTGGTTATTAACCGTGCATTGCAAACCCCCATGAAGAATACTACTACCGTCCCCTGGAATTATAGCAGGACGTTGGTGACATACAAAGGGAAAGAGATTACCGGGAAAATAGGCAATATAAACTCATCAGAGAAATACCTCGACCCAGAAGAACTAAACCAAAGCAAGCTGAAACGCTTTCCGCCTAAAAAGCCGATCAGTGCCAGAGAAGCAGAAGAATTCTTCAAGAATATGAAAACCGCTAAATACGCCATAATCGAGGAGCTCAGAAAGTCCCCCACTCAGGTCTCACTCCTATCCTTGCTGGTAAATTCAAGCGAGCATCAGTAGATCCTAATCAAAACCCTTAATGAAGCATACGGTCCGGCCAACACCACAGTCGAGCAAATAGAAAGAATGGAAGAACGATTCTTTGAAGTCAACCGGATCTCATTCAGCAAGAATGACTTACTCCCGGAAGGGCATGCCCACAACAAAGCTCTCCACCTAACTGTTAAATGTGAGGGTTACTATGTGAAAAGGGTTAAGATGGACGGTGGATCTGGGGTTAACATTTTCCCTCTATCGACCTTAAAAAGGATGGAGATCGGAACTGAGAGAATCAGGCCCAACAATGTGTGTGTCCGTGCATTCGATGGTATCAAGAGAGACACGATCGCGGATATTGATCTTGTATTGACAATCGGCCCGGTAGATTTCGAAGTGACATTCCAGGTCATGGATATGGATACTTCCTACAATTATCTCCTAGGGAGGCCTTGGATCCATGCAGCAGAGGCAATGCCGTCTACTCTCCACCAGATGGTTAAATTCGAATATGAGGACCAGGAAATCGTGGTCCATGGGGAAGACGAGTAGTATATTTACAGGGACCCATTGGCCCCATGCCTGGAAGCAAGAGAGGGCAGCGAGCACATAGTTTACCAGGCTTTCGAGATTGTGGTTGCGAACCAGCATGAAGAAGGAACCCCGTGCCCTAAACCCTTCCTATCAAACGCTTCAATTATGGTCGCCAATGACATGATCAAACATGGGTACACACCTGGAAAAGGGCTCGAGGTGTCCTTGCAAGGCATTAAAGAACCTGTCACTTTGCCTACCAATAAAATGTTTTTTGGCATAGGGTTTCAAGCTACCCTTGATGATGAAAAATGGGTTGTCCAACGCAAGAAAGATGGTTGGTTATTGCTTCAGCCGATCCCACATATCACCGCATCATTTGTCAAACCAAAATATGTGGAGGAAGAGGAAGAGGCTTTCACGGTCGAAGAAATAGAAGAAATATGCGGAGCGATGAGGCAGACGTTGTATGAGGCCCATATGGTCTAACCAGGAGAGGGCTCCAACACTGCCGAAGTATATTCAATGGGGCTTGATGACAAGTTGCAAAACTAGGAGGCTACTCTATCTTCGCCAGGCAGGAGTCCCGGTAGTTCAGCTTTTGCCATTCTTTCTGCACCATGCGTTATTTCAGGGTGTAACTCAAGAGTCTTTTAAATTCTTGCCTTTAAATTCCGATGTTAACCTTCCTACGTTCAAATTCAATGAAATGAAATCAGAATTTCATCGTCTATTGTTCTTTCTGATTTTTGTTTTACTTTTCTTATCTTTCAGTCCTAATAATACGGCTTTAAAAAATTCTTGCAGACTTCACGCTGTGATCTTAAAACGCCGTCTAACCTCGAAATAATGAATCAAGAATTGGAATATGACGAAGAAGAGGCTTTTAGAGAAATAAATCGAGAATTGGAATAGTTCGAGAACAAGCCTAAGACAAACTTAAATGAAACGGAACCCGTTAACTTGGGCAATGAAGAAAAGATTAGACAAACCATGATAAGCGTCCACACAGATGAAGAGACTAGAGACGTTCTGATTCAACTCCTATTTGAATTCAAGGACGTATTTGCTTGGTCCTACGATGACATGCACGGACTAAGTATGGACTTGGTGGTACACAAATTGCCAACCTACCCCCGTCATCCATCTGTCCAACAAAAATAGAGGAAATTTAAAACAAACATAAGTGACAAGATTAAAGAAGAGGTCGCTAAACAACTAAAGGCTGGAGTAATCCGAGCGGCCAAATACACCACCTGCCTGGCCAATGTGGTTCTAGTGCCTAAAAAGGACGGAAAGGATCGAGTATGTGTCGACTACCGGGATCTGAATAAAGCCAGTCCCAAAGATAATTTTCCACTGCCGAACATACACATCTTAGTGGACAATTGTGCCAAAGATGAGGTACAGTCTTTTGTCGATTGCTATGCCGGATATCACCAGGTATTGATGGATGAAGAGGAGATTGAAGTGTACGTGGATGATGTGATCATTAAGTCCAAAAACCAAAGTGACCATGTGCAGCATTTGAGGAAATTCTTCGAACGCCTGCGCAAATATGATTTTAAATTAACCCGACCAAATGTTCTTTCAGAGTTCCATCAGGAAAATTACCGGGATTTATAGTGAGTCGAGGGGGCATTGAGCTGGACCCAGCAAAGATAAAATCTATCCGGGATCTCCCACTCCCCAAGAACCAAGAAGGAAGTCATGAGTCTGTTGGGTAGGTTGAATTACATCAGCAGGTTCATCGCTCAGTGGACCTCCACATACGAGCCTATATTCAAGCTATTGAAAAAAGATGCGGCCATCAAATGGAGAGACGAGTGCCAGGACGCTTTTGACAAGATCAAATAATATATGTCAAATACTCCAGTGTTAGTCCCACCAGAACCAGGGAGACCTTTGTCCTATACCTGACGGTGCTAGAAAATTCCTTTAGGTGTGTTCTCAGGCAACACGATGCAACGCGGAAGAAAGAGTAGGCCATTTATTACTTAAGTAAGAAGTTCACAAACTACGAGGCCAAGTATTCTCAGTTAGAAAGGACTTGCTGCACTCTAACTTTGGTTGCTCAGAAGCTCAGACATTATCTGCTGCCTTATACCACCTACCTCATCACGAGGCTGGACCCATTGAAGTACATATTCCAAAAGCCAATGCCCACCGGGAGATTAGCAAAATGGCAAATCTTGCTCACAAAATTTGATATTGTCTATGTCACTCGCACAACTATGAATGCTCAAGCATTGGCCGATCATCTAGCTGAAAATCCGGTCGATGATGAATACCTGCCCTTGAGGACTTATTTTCCGGATGAAGAAATCAACTTCGTCGAAGTAATCTCGGAAGGCGCTGACACATGGAAAATGTTCTACGATGGGGCAGCCAACGCGAAAGGTATCGGGATAGGGGCAATCTTGATTTCACCCACAGGACAACACCACCCAGCCATGGCCCGCCTCCGTTTCTTCTGCACAAACAATACTGCTGAATATGAAGCTTGTATAATGGGCATGAACATGGACATTGACATGGATGTAGAAGAGTTGTTGATCATGGTGGACTCCGATTTGTTTATTAAGCAGGCTCAAGGGGAGTGGGAAACTCGAGATGTTAAACTCCTTCCCTACAGACAGCATGTGGAGAATCTTAGTAAGCGATTCAAAGTCGTCGAGTTCAGATATATTCCTCGGTTCCACAATGAGTTCGCCGATGCACTGTCCACCCAAGCTGCAATGCTGCCCTATCCAGGTAATGTTCGCATAGACCCATTGGAGATCCAAATCAAGGAAAGACATGGTTACTGCAATACGGTCGAAGTAGAGCTCGATGTCCCACCATGGTATCACAATATTAAAAGATTTTTGAAGACAAAAGAATACCCCGAGCAGGCCAACGGAGACCAAAACAGAACCATCTGAAGGCTCGCTAGCAGTTTCTTCCTAAGTGGGAAAGTACTGTATAAAAGTACTCGCGATCAAAATTTGTTAAGATGTGTAGACGCCAAAGAAGCCGAAAAGATCACGGGCAAAGTCCATTTAGGAGTATGCGGTCCCCACATGAATAGGTCTGTCCTTGTAAAGAAAATCTTGCGGGTTGGATATTATTGGATAACCATGGAGAAAGATTGTTTCTGTTTCGTTCAAAAGTGCCATAAGTGTCAAATACATGGTGACCTAATCCATGCACCACCATCAGAACTGCATCCTATGTCGGCACCCCGTCCATTTGTTGCCCGGTGAATGGATGTCATTGGGCCAATCGAACCAAGGGCCTCAAACGGGCACAGATTCATTTTGGTTGCTATCGACTATTTCACAAAATGGGTCGAGGTCGTCACGTTCAAAGTTGTCACTAAAAAAGTGGTGGTGGATTTCGTGCATGCTAATATCATCTGTCGCTTTGGTATCCCAAAAACTATCATTACCGACAATGCCGCGAATCTGAACAGTAACTTGATGAGGGAGGTATGTGAGCAGTTCCAGATAACACACCGCAACTCGACCCCTTATCGGCCCAAAGCCATTGGCGCCGTCGAAGCAGCGAACAAAAACATTAAGAAGATTCTCAGGAAAATGAACCAAACATCCAGGAAATAACATGAAATGTTGCCTTTTGCATTATTGGGATATCGCACGACCGTGCGTACATCGGTTGGAGCTACCCCTTACCTATTGGTTTATGGCACTGAAGTCGTGATACCCACTGAAGTCGAAATTCCTTCCCTTCGAATTATTGTCTAAGCAGAAATTGAGGACAATGAGTGGGTCAAGACCCAACTGGAGCAATTAACTTTGATTGATGAGAAAAGAATGGCCGCAGTATGCCACGGACAATTAAACTAGCAAAGAATGGCCCACGCTTACAATAAGAAAGTGCGACCTAGGAACTTCGAAGTAGGACAACTCGTTCTAAGACGTATCCTCCCACATCACGAAGAAGCGAAAGGAAAATTCGCCCCAAACTGGAAAGGTCCATACATCGTAAGAAAATTGCTACCAATAGGAGCGTTATACCTGGGGGACATTAAAGGAAATAACCCCGAAACGGTTGTCAATGCAGACGCCGTGAAAAGGTACTATGTTTGATGACAAAGGCTTTCATTCTCTCTACCCAAACACAATTAACCCTTTTTGCAAACCCTTTGAGCCGGTTACTCTTCATTGATAAACCTCTTTGGAACCCGAAGTTTGAAAAAAAAAGAGAAACAAAATGTTGAAATGAAAAAAAAAAGAAAAAAAATTCAATCAGAAGCAGAAACAAAAACAAAAGTTCCCTGAACTATGTTCAACTTGATTCCGCAAGGATACGTAGGCAGCCTCTCCCTGGGTTTAGTCACACCAAAATAAAAATCCACATTTCCCCAAGAGTTTAAGCTGGGGCAGATGTTAGAATATGATTGGCAAAAATTTCGCCGGAAAGGTTCCAAAGTTGTAATTCAATACAAATTCTACTCACCAAAACCCTGTTCAAGTCCTTCCGATCAATTGGTAAACATGCTTAAAGTTGGAGGATACAATGTCGAATTTAGTGCAAGCAAATAAGAGAAACAAAATGAGACAGTCTCATCGGTGAAAACTCACACGTGCACCGTGAGGTAACGGTAGGCAGAGAAATTAAAATGAGAGAGTCTCGTTAGTGAAAACTCGCAAGAAGCACTACAAGGCGACGATAATAAGAGAAATGAGAGAGGTTAGTCGGTGAAAACCCGCGGGTGCCACTAATCGTAAAGGATAATGGATCACTGATATGGACAGAGTCCGGGGCAAGGATTCTCAATCTCGAGGTGATAGTTGTGATGAATTTCTTAGAGTCAGACGGTTTAAACGGATCGGGCATCCAGTCCAAAGGGCATGTCATGTTCATTGAAGCCCGCACGCACTCCAGATAAGTCCTTCTTCCCTTTCCCCAAAAGGGACACCTTTTGGTTAAGTTCGTTGTCCATTATGTCGTCTATTGTTCTTTTTGAACCCCTTTCGGTCTAACTCTATTCCGAAACTAAGGCAAAGAAAAGAAGGCAAGACTGATTTACGGGGCTCTCATTTGACACGGGTCAATATGCAAAAGGCACCCGGCCTCATAAGAGGCATCGTGTCGATCTCGACTAGCCAAAGCGGCCGTTACTTCAAACTCAAAACCCTTGAAAGGAGAAAATCAAATTAAAGGGCCTAGATAGAAGAATGAAGTTGAAAAGGTGATTCCCACGTGGCTAACCGTCTTGGCAGGGTTCGAAAATCCGAAATATTCCAAATGACCCAAAGTTACAGTTGGAAGAAAAGTCAGGAATGAAAATCCAATAAAGGCGAAATAAAGATGGAAAGGTTAAGTCCCACGTGACTAACCGTCGCAGCAGAATTTGAGGGGCCAGAAATTCCCCCTGATACTTTGGAAATCCAAAAGAAAAGCAAGTGAAAAGCCTACAAAGGCAAAGAAAAATGTTGGTTCCAGCGTGACCGATCGCCGTGGAGAAATCTGGAAAGCCAAGGCCCTCGGGATTAGAGATGAAACCCAATCCCCAGCAAGCAAACAAGCAATCAAGTGGTTGAGATCTTCATCAAAAGAATTGAGACCAAGCAGTTGAAAATCAAGGCAGCAAAACCAACCACCGTTTCAAACTAACAAATTGTTCTTTGTTTGAAAATAGGAAACAGGTGCAAAAGCAGCCGTGAAAAAACCACGTGCAATCAAAAGGAATCTCGCAAGAACTAGAAGGAGCTCTGAAGAATTGACTCCAAACAAAGGGAAGTTTCCTCTAAAAGTCTTTTCCCGCATATATTAAAAAAAAGAAAAGGAAATGAAGTTGAATATGATGCAACCCTAACGTAGCATAGGATCCTCAACCCCTAGCCAAACATTTTTTCAACCAAGGATATCCCAGTCCTCAGTTGATGCCAACATAGGGTCCCGCACCCAAGCAGACACCGACATAACCCGGTGATCTCTTCCTTTCCTGACAACAACATAACCTGTTGATCATCTTCAGACACTGGCATAACCCAGTGATCTCTATTTCAGGCAACAACATGACCCATTGACCTTTCCAGACACTGGCATAACCCAGTGATCGATCTTCCTGACAACAGCATAACCTGTTGATCATCCTTAGACACTGGCATAACCCAGTGATCTCTATTTCGGGCAACAGCATAACCTGTTGACCTTTCCAGACACTAGCATAACCTGGCGATCTTCCTGACAAAAGCATAACCTGTTGATCATCTCCAGACACTGGCATAACCCAGTAATCACTATTTCAGGCAACAACATAACCTGTTTACCATTCCAGACACCAGCATAACCTGGCAATCTTTCTGACAACAGCATAACCTGTTGATCATCCTCAGACGCTGGCATAACCCAGTGATCTCTATTTCGGGCAACAGCATAACCTGTTGACCTCTCCAGACACCGGCATAACCTGGTGATCTTCCTGAAAACAACATAACCTGTTGATCATCTTCAGGAACTGGCATAACGCAATGATCTCTTTTACAGGCAACAGCATGACCTGTTGACTTTTCGAGACACCAGCATAACCTGGCAATCTTTCTGACAACAGCATAACCTGTTGACCTCTCCAGACACCGGCATAACCTGGTGATCTTCCTGAAAACAACATAACCTGTTGATCATCTTCAGGAACTGGCATAACGCAATGATCTCTTTTACAGGCAACAGCATGACCTGTTGACTTTTCGAGACACCAGCATAACCTGGTGATCTTTTCTTCTCCATACACTGGCATAACCCAGTGATCTCTTTTCTCCAGGCAACAACATAGCCTGTTGATCTTTCTAGACACCGGCATAACCCGTTGATCTTCCCTTCAGACACCAACATAACCTGGCGATCTCTTTTTATTGACAACAACATAACCTATTTGATCTTCTCCAGATATCGGCATAAGTCGGTAATCTTTTTCCTGGCAACAACATAACCTGTTGACCTTTCCCCAGACACCATCATAACCTAGTGATCTCTTTCTTGACAACATCATAACCTGTTGATCTTTTCGTGACACTGGCATAACCTAGTGACCTTCTTTCCTGGCAACAACATAGCCTGTTGACCTTTCCAGACACCGGCATAACCTGGTGATCTCTTCTTGACGACAACACGAGTTGTCGATCTTTTGCAACATAGGGTCCCCAATCCCTAGTTGATTTCACCTTTTAGGTATAAGGTATCCACCCCTTAGTCTACATTCACTCCAAGTACACAGTTCCCAGCCCTTTATTGCTTTCAATAATAAAATAGCATAGATTTTATTACAATAACCCACGAAATGTTCCTAGTAAAAACTGGGGCAGAAAATTTTGTTTGTTTGTTTTAATTTTGTGCAGATTACGTTTCTAGAATATTGGAACTCGAGACAACCAAAGAAGAAATCTCGATCCAAAAAAAAAAAAAAAAGAAAGAAAAGATTGAATCCAAAAGTGCACAAACGGGGAAGATGTGGACTATTCAGGACGAGATTGAAGTCATTCGTCCAGTATGTCCTTCTTTGATCCGAGGAACGACAAGACAAAAACCAGTACCTGCGACTAACGAGCATCAGGATCCATGTCAGAGTCAGCAAAAGATCAAGACTCATTGACCTTTCCAGACACTGGCATAACCCAGTGATCTCTATTTGGGGCAACAACATAACCTGTTGACCTTTCCAGACACCAGCATAACCTGGCGATCTTCCTGACAAAAGCATAACATGTTGATCATCTCCAGACACTGGCATAACCTAGTAATCACTATTTCAGGCAACATCATAACCTGTTGACCATTCCAGACACCAGCATAACCTGGCAATCTTTCTGACAACAGCATAACCTGTTGATCATCCTCAGACGCTGGCATAACCCAGTGATCTCTTTTTCGGGCAACAGCATAACCTGTTGACCTCTCCAGACACCGGCATAACCTGGTGATCTTCCTGAAAACAACATAACCTGTTGATCATCTTCAGGCACTGGCATAACGCAATGATCTCTTTTACAGGCAACAACATGACCTGTTGACTTTTCGAGACACCAGCATAACCTGGTGATCTTTTATTCTCCATACACTGGCATAACCCAGTGATCTCTTTTCCCCAGGCAACAACATAGCCTGTTGATCTTTCTAGACACCGGCATAACCCGTTGATCTTCCCTTCAGACACCAACATAACCTGGCGATCTCTTTTTATTGACAACAACATAACCTATTTGATCTTCTCCAGATATCGGCATAAGTCGGTAATCTCTTTCCTGGCAACAACATAACCTGTTGACCTTTCCCCAGACACCAGCATAACCTAGTGATCTCTTTCTTGACAACATCATAACCTGTTGATCTTTTCATGACACTGGCATAACCTACTGACCTTCTTTCCTGGCAACAACATAGCCTGTTCACCTTTCCAGACACCGGCATAACCTGGTGATCTCTTCTTGACGACAACACGAGTTGTCGATCTTTTCCAACATAGGGTCCCCAATCCCTAGTTGATTTCACCTTTTAGGTATAGGGTACCCACCCCTTAGTCTACATTCACTCCAGGTACATAGTTCCCGGCCCTTTATTGCTTTCAATAATAAAATAGCATAGATTTTATTACAATAACCCACGAAATGTTCCTAGTAAAAACTGGGGCAGAAAATTTCGTTTGTTTGTTTTAATTTTGTACAGATTACGTTTCTAGAACATTGGAACTCAAGACAACCAAAGAAGAAGTCTCGATCCAAACAAAAAAAAGAAGAAAGAAAAGATTGAATCCAAAAGTGCACAAACGGGGAAGATGTGGACTATTCAGGACGAGATTGAAGTCATCCGTCCAGTATGTCCTTCTTTGATCTGAGGAACGACAAGACAAAAACCAGTACCTGTGACTAACGAGCATCAGGATCCAGGTCAGAGTCAGCAAAAGATCAAGACTCTGGACCAAGTCCTAGACAGGAATCTTGTAATTTAGCAGCTGATAGGTTTTAGTTAGTCCTTCATTTTGTACTTGGGTGTAATAAGGAGACCAGCAGCAGTAACATCAGCAACCGCAGTGAAACCACAGTTACTCGGTAGTCCCAGCTACTAAAACCTCCAGAACTACACTGACCTGATTCCTTTATAGCCAAGGATATGTAGGCAACTTCTGAAGCAGGGTTCGGTCAAACTTTTCAAAAACACTTCACATGGAATATTTGACTAGGTAAAAGTTTGTTCATAACAACTCACTTTGTGTTTGCCCAAAAACTCTTCGTGTTTCCAAGAAAAGAGGGGCAGTTGTGAGCATGTAATTTTTCACCCACCATATACTCCTAAAAAATTCGATAAAATAAATTAATTTCACAATTTTTGTTGAATTTTAATATTAATTGGGAATTGTTTTGCATTTTTTTTATATTCATCATTCGTCTTCTTAAAATTATTTAAAATCACATAATTAGGTTCACCATTATTATAAAGAAATTATAAACTCATTATTTGTAATTAATAAAAATAAATAATAACAAAAATGATGTTCCTTCGGCATAATGCAGATTTAAGGAATAATCATTTAAACTTTGAATGATTAGAGATGTTTATACTAATTGATTTTACTTTTAATTAACTTATCAATTAATTGGGCAAAGACTAATTTATAATTGATTACCACATTTTATTAAGTTTTAATTTGATTAAAGTAATTAATTAGTTTGAATTGAGCTCAAAATCGGACTTGGGATAACTTGCCAAGGCCCAAGAACCCGTCTATACACTCCAGCCCAATTGAGCACCATCTGGCCGGCCCAAAAACTCATACAAAACGACCCCGTATTAAGCCCCTTCTCATCTCATCTGTTGGATCACTTTGATCCAACGGTCCGAAACTAAGAACCCCTACACTATAAATCTATCTTAACACGCCCCTACCCCCCTCAGAACTCACCTCCCGAACACCTTAGAGACCCCCCTCGTCCGACTCTCTCTCTTCTCTCTAAAAAACCCTAGACGCCTAGGATTCCCACCTAGCTCCGCCAACCGGAAATCGCCTACCGCTGGCGGACGACCTCCAAACAACCCCAAACTCTCACCCTATAACCTTATCCTCCCCCTTAATCCCATCCCACAACCAGTTTGCCCAAAAACTCACCCAAAATCAACCAATCTCAAATCTGAGATCCATAAAACCCTAATGACCCACCCTGTCGACTTGAAGAATGTCAATGACTCTCGCTTATATGAGTTGATAGCCCTTGTTTAGAGTTATCTATTCATGTAGGTTTGGGTTATTTCCAAACCTCGCCGGAATCCGGCCAAACGCCCACTGGTACCCCCCCCCCCGGTCCCTTTTCCTATCTGTTGTTCTTTGTTTTTGGGTTTTTGTTTCCTTTTCTAATTAAAATCATTACTGTTTAGTCTTTGTTCTCATGTTACTCATTCGTATATGTCACTCCATTTATTGATTTAAGTTCTTAGAATTAACTAATCAAATAGGGTCATATATGTGTATCGCTGTATTGTTCATGCTTTTAGGTCACTGTTTTCATTTTAGTTTAGTCATTAAATGCATGCTCTGATTATGTGGTAGCTATGTTTAGGTTTAATTGTTCTTGTCAATTGATGGCTAGGATTATTTGTTAATCATCGATTAAATAGGTCTTCTTGCATGTTTTCTCAATTAAATTTTATTACGAGTAGTTAGTTTAGTTGATTCATGTTTTTCTTCACTGTTTTCCTTAAGTATACTTCCCTATCCCAGATTAGTTGATTCCCTGACTTGTTTTCTGATGTTTAGTCTATTGCTGAATTATTTTTCAAAGCCTGATTAGATAATTACCTCAACTCGTTTGTTGATCGTAGTGTAGTCTGAAGATTACTCATTCGCCTAGATTAATTTATTAGTTAATTAGGCTCCTAACTTCATTAAGAATTTAGTTACTAATATTATTAACAAAGATCAAGAAGCAGTCTAATAAACTAACAATTTTTATTAATTGGTAAGACTTGAAATTGTGTCCAAGACAATTAGTCTGGGATTAACTAACTAAAACAAATCATTTAACCTAGGCTTAATAATTATCCAACACATAATCAACCTCTTAAACCAGTTTAAAATCAGTAGGGATTAAGCCTCTTAATTAATCGAGTCTAAGAACCTAGTTGTTTCTATCAATTAATCTAAGACAAACTAGTTAGGACCAGTTGTGCATTTGAGTTAACTAAGTTCAAAATAATTTCACCTTTAAATAAATTCAACTCCCTCGACCTAGAAGTTAACTTAGCTAACCTCTTAAGTAGTTAACTAAAAAGTCTGTCCAAAGATAATTAGCTTAGGATTAACTAGCTAAAATAAATTAGTTAATATGGGCTTAATAATTGGTTAAGCCTCTGATTTTAGGTAACCAATTTGAATTACTTAACTAAGTCAGTTTAGTTTAAATTAAGGAATTAAATTGATTGACCTACTTTATTTAATTAACTTAAACATGGATAATTAGTATGAAAACTATCTTTAGGCATTTAATCATTTTACCTTTAATTAGTTAACCTAAGCTTCGTTAAAGAACAACTAGTAGTCACCTATGGGACCTAACTAGTGTTAGTTTACTATAGTTAAACAATAACCCAAGCAAGTTTAACCCTGGTAACCTAATAGTAATTTCAGAGACCTCAAGGGGTATATGAGGTATTTTAAGGGTTGTTTAGGTCATTTCATGGGCTGGAAGTTTCTAGAACAGGGGGGAGTTGTCCCAAAGGATAAGGGTGACAGCTGCCCTATGCAAAATTTCAGCTTTTTAAATGGGAATACACCATATGATACCCTATTCCCAAATAGTCTATAAATAGACCCCCTTCCCTTTAGACTAGGGGGAGATTTTTTGACACTCTGAAAATTCACTCTACAACTGCTTTTTACTGAGCACTGGAAAACAAATCAGAATAGTTCTTTATTCAAAATGTCTAAAACAAATCAGTAAAAACGAATCTGTTTTCTCAAGAACGCTTGAAGGTTTTCTGGGGGTCTTCTCAGTTGGTGGTTTTCTTTGATCTGCTTCTGATTTTTTTTTGAAATTCCTCTGGTTTGGTTTGTGGAGCTGGGGTTAGTTCTTTGGGTTTCTGTTTGCTGCTGCTGATTTCTCTTCCTATTTGCTGTTTATTGTTAATACTTGACATTTATTTGGTCAAGTCTCTTTTCTTTTTTTCTCTTTAAAGGTATGTATCAGCTCATCTCTTCTCAATGAAATATTTGGACTAGAATCCTCATTTTCTGCTAACTGTATAAAACTGAGCTGTTCTTGATTTGCTGCTTCTATTTTGTTAGATGTACTGTGTAGATGTTTATTGGCATGATAATGACTTTGTGAGTATGATAGGTAATTTTTTGATGTTAGTATTTCTCATGTTGATGCATGATTGTTTGCTTCAGATTATATGTATATAAATGTGAAAAGTACTCATAGTCTATATTAGGAAACAAGTTGCATCAGGGTGTTGAATCTGACCTTCTCTATGGTCAGATTCCATCAATAAGAATGCAGAAATATGCTTTCGATTGGGTCTCTTTGGTCAATAAAGAGATTCAATAAGCAAGTCTCTAGATAGTTTAGGATATTGGTATTGGGGTAGATGAATATGACTTTTAATAGTCAAATTCACCTCTTAGCAGTGCACAAACATTAGTATGGTTGGCTGAAGTTTACCCTTTTAAAGGGTATGAAATATGTAATTAAGAAAGGCATTAGAGTGAGGAATCTGAACCTTTGAATGGTCAGATTCATCCTTTAAAATGCCTAAATAAGCAAGTTTCTATATAGTTTAGAATTATGTTAGTATTAGCACTAGGGTAGATGAATCTGACTTTTAAATAGTCAAATTTACCCTTTGGTAGTGCATAAAAAGTAGCCTGGGGTGCTAGAAATCACCCTTACGGATATGGAGTGGGTAATTAGAATGCCCCCTTAGAGAAAAGGATCTGAATCCCGCAATATGATCAGATTTATTCTCATAAAATGCCTAAATGATCAAGTTAAGGAATTAATATAGACTAAAGGTCCCAAGTATAAAAATGACAAGTCGAGAGGTGAATTGATCCTCTTATGATCACATTCACCCTGAAAAAGTGCATAAATAATTATGCCAGGTAATATGGTTTGAACACAAGCATTATAAGAATTAAAATTGACCTTTCCATGGTCAGTTTGGTTTTGGTAGTTGCATAACACTCAATCAATTAGGGTGTTTACAGATTCCGAAGGAAGGCACAAGTGTATGGCCTTAAAGGAACTCAAGTTAGGCAAATTAGCCAAAAGATTCCTTTTTTTTTCTTTATATTTTTCTGAAAAGTGTATTTAGATGGCAGTAGTTTATATTCATTTTCAGAATTATTGTAATTAAAGACTGGACTGTATTATGTTATGATGGCTAATTTAGGTACATGGAAATAGGCCAATCTATTAAAAATAGCCTGTCAAGGCGTGAATTAGCCTGAACCCCAGGCTATTGAGCCCAAGGCATATCGAAGACCTCCAAGATTCAATGTCATACTATTCTGTTTGGAATTTGAAGTTTATTTAGTATAGCCTATAGAAAAAATGTAAATATTTTTATGTCTCACATGAATCTTCTACTAAATTTAAGCTGTATTTTACAGTGATTACGTATGTTAGGCATTCGACTATTTAGGATTCAATTGAGATTAAAAAATGTCTTCAAAACTCGTGTAATTTTGGTATTAAAACTGATATGTCTGAAATTCCAGATTTCATTGTGAAAACTGGTGTTTTTTTTAAAGTCCCATGATTTACTTATTCTGAACCTGATGAATTTGGGATATATAAGTATAGTCTTCCCAAACATTACCTCTTTAGTAACTGAAAAATAATATTAAGCGTGCAAATTCGTTTCTGATTGTTGTTCAAGAATCATGAATTCATACTTCTGTTTGTATCCGTGATTTCCTTAATTTTGTTTAGCTAAATTGTACTTATCGCTTCTTTCGTAAATGGCACGTACTAGGATTTGGCCAAAGGGGTAATTTATAAATTGGGCTAAAATATGGCCATAGCCCGAAATATGTTATCTTTAGGCTATTGGACATTATTTTAGGCAATCCTTAGGTAGAATGAATACATTTAGTTTGAAATTAGATCACTACCTCAAAATTACCCTAAACTACACTCGGGAGTGGCAACTCATGCCCCCGACCCTTAACTCCAAAAAACTAAAAAAAATTGCACATAACAATCACGGGTGCATTTCATGTGACGTGTTTGCCATGTGTCCAAAAATAACAAGTGTACGCCATCGTAACTTGTCCAAGATAAATTCATAAACGTCCTAATCAGTCTTAAAACCAAACGCTCTTTCGGAAAAATAAAAAACTTAAATATTGCCTCAAATAGGCACTATAAAATTATCATCACCATAGTCTTGACCACGTAATCTACACTCATGTGTGACAACTCGTGTCCCTATCTTCAGCTTCAAACTATAATAAAAATCACATGTTGTAATTGCGGGTGCATTTCATGTGGCGTAGTTATAATGTGTCCAAAAAGAATAAGTGCACTCTATCGTGACTTATTTCAAGATAAATCAATAAATATTAAAAAGCAGTTTAGAAGTAAAAAGGCTGAAAGCACAATAGGCTAAAATATGTAAATAATCGAATAATTTAGGCCAAATATTAATAGTTAACGTGCTAGAACCACGGAACTCGGGAATGCCTAACACCTTCTCCCAGGTTAACAGAATTCCTTACTCGGATTTCTGGCCGCAGAAAAATTAAAACAGAGTCTAAATTTCCGTGGTTTGGAATTTTAAAATAAAATGGTGTCCCGGAGCATCGTCAAAAATCCGGGTGGCGACTCTGCAAACTAGAATAAATCCAAAATCCGAATAATGTCACTTAAAGTGGAAAAACTCCCTAATTACCCTCCGTTAATCCGGGGGTTGTGAAAAAGGAGGTGTGACACCTACGAGCTGGAAGCAATGAACGGTAGAATCCTACCAACAATTTTGAATGCCATCCACCTGAAGAAGTACTACTTATAAGGAAAACAAGTACCCCCGTTCAGGTATCACACGTTCGATTTTATTTTGAACATTTAAAATTTTACTAACCTTTTTAGATGATAGGCATAAAGCTAACCCATCACTAGATGATGATAGTAGACCTGCAAAGAGGCAAGGAAATAATTGAATTCCCGGTCTAGGGTTACACTTTTTGATGGACGTTTTAAAGGGTTAAGCAGTCATCATCTAAAAATCATATACCTTCGAGTCCCGTATGTTTTTCCTTTTCAGGAAAAGGACCACAAGGAAGGAATAGTCAAGTGCTCGAGATTTCATTCTTCAAAGCTCAAACACTTGGGGGACTATACAATATGGAAGGAAAAACGAAGCAAAGATGACTATCAAAAAGTCAAAGCTCGAGCCTGAAGATCCATCTACCCAACAAGTCAAGTGATACGGGAAAAATCGAAAGAGCTGAAGACTCCAACACAAAGCCTGATCCAAAAACCTTCGAACATGTTCAGGTTGAAAGGCAAAATATTAGCTACGAGGATGAAATGCACATCTTTGTACTTATTCAAAAGAAAATTGTTGTAACCAAAAACAATTATGGATAAAAGATCATCATCATTGTACTCATTCAAAACTGTTGTAACTAAAAACAGTTACGAAATTTTGTACTAATATAGAAAACTGTTATCAAATAAAACAGTTACAGATGGAAGATCAAAATCCTTGTACCTGTTCAAAAATCGTTATCAAATAAAACAGTTACGGATGTAAGAGCATTTCCCTCGTGCTTATTGAAAACTGTTGTCAACAAAAATAGTTACGGGTCAAAACCCCAACTTGAATAAAAACTGTTACGAACGAAAAAAAGTTGCTCTCTTGTATTAACTCGAAAAACTGTTACATACGAAAAACAGTTACGAAATACAAGTGTATATCAAATTTGTTAAAAGAAAACAGTTGCAACATGAGTTTTAGACGATAATCAAACACAGGTAAAATGTCATGAAAGTTCAAATAAAAAACTTTCCTCAGAAACATTCTTAAACATGTGAAAAATTTCTATCGCTCTATTGCATTATTACACCATTATGAAGTTGCTTCATTAAGTGTCAATCAAAAAGGGTCCTCTTTCATAAATTATACCTACTACAAAAAGGCACAGATTTTATTTGACACTGTGCCTATTACGAAGAGGTGCGAGTAATCTAAAGCATTCTACATGCAAAACTCAGAGGTAAAACTAAAACCTCAAAAAATAAAGCATGCAAAAGACTTAAAGAGTGAAACAGAAACTCAACGGAAAACAAAAGTCATACTTGCATCATTAGAGGCCCTTAAATGAGCAAAAGACCTTTCCAGGAATTGAACTTTCTCCAAAGAGTTGCGGATATCCTCCTCGGTCTGAGTAAGAGATTGCACTAGTTCGCCCGAATACTCCTCCTTTTGGTCTAGTAAGGCCTTCAAACTCCTGACCTCTTCAGAGGCACGAGACAAGTGCTCCGTGAATGAGGACTCTAGGACGCTCTTATCCTTGTCTGCCTTATCAGAGGATGCCTTCTCCACGGCCAAATCTGCCATCACGATCCTCACTTGCTGCTCTAAGCATGGCACTCCTTTACTTCCTACTCCGTATGAGAAATCCTTTTCATAAGCTCTGTGCCAATAAGATTGATCTACAAACAGAAATAAATTAGATATGATAAGTACGCCTACAAGAATGAATGAAAGAAAATACATTCTACCTTTAAAGAAGTATGCACGATCTCATTAGCCCATGTAAGGGAACTGTGGCTATCCACATTAGCTCTCTCTGTCGAACCTATCAACGATTTCAACCATACATCAAGATGGCCAGACTTTTTAAAGAGGCTACCCTCTGCCAGAACTTCTATCATCACCTGCCTCATCTCCCTACTGGAAGACCCTACTTCTTAAACATAAGGCGCGGAAGCAGGAACAGATGCATGAGCCACGGGCAAGGAAGTATGAGGAGACAAAAAAGCCATGGGAGAGGGAGCAAGAATAGGAGCAGGAATAGACACGAGGGCAGGAGAAATAACTAGAACAGTGGATGGGAGTTCTCTAAGAGAAGGAGAAAAAACAACCAGGGGAGCTTAATCAGCAACAGGACCAAAACCTTCATGGAATAAATGGTCAACAGATTCGCGCACGGGAGAGGGAGTAGCATCCTCGGAGGCAGAAAGTCCAGCTTCAGGCACGGAAAGCACTATGACAGGTGTAGACTCATCTTCTGAGACAACCTTCCTTCTGCGTGACCTATGGACGAAAGTGTCGTCCTCTTCCTCTTCTTCTTACGAGGTCCTTGACCCACCTGCTTTTCTATTTGAAGAAGAAGAGCCTAAAATGATCTCTTGGGCCTGAGCCAGGGATAAGTTGGGAACAGACGCGGATGCAGAAACTCCACAAGCAGGAGACCCTGTCAAAAGGAAAGGCTTAAATAATGCTCAAAGGAAGAAGAAAGTACAAACAAAAACTTCACTTACCATGAGTCTTAACTCTCCAACCAAACCTCTTAGAGAGGTACTTCCATGAACTTTCTTCCAATGGAGCGATTAATAAAAGCTTTTCTACCCAATCACTGAACTCGGAGACATTCTCGAGGGTTCCCATGATTGCTGCAAAAAGAAGAAACAATTACGATATTGATAAGATATCTAAAGAAAAAAGCAAGGAATGTGAGCAAAAATGTACTCACGTGCAACATTTCACTTATTAGGGAAGGGAAGATTCTCTTCACATACTAAACCAGCAGTAGGAACAACAACATACCGAAGAAACATACCTCTATCCTTATCATCTTCAGAAGTTACTAACACCCTTTTACTCCTAGCAGCAAGGGTAAAAATTCCCTGACGGAACAACATTGCAGAATAGAGGTGAATAAGATGATGAAAGGTAAAGGGGATCGACGCTAAGGTAGTCAAGTATCTAAGACATGCAACGACTCGCCATGCAAGAGGGCCGACTTGTCCGAAGAAAATTTTGAAAAATCAACAGAGATCGATGATTACTAGGTCGATGGGAGGCTTGAACCCTAATATAAAGGTTTAGGTATAAGAAAAAAGAATGCCCCGTCTTGTAAGACATTATTCTTTGATTACTATTTCGAACGATTACAGGAAAATCGGAACTCCAATAACAGGCCCTGCGTATAAGAGGAATTAAACCTTCAGTGAGTTGGGTAGGGACTTGTCAGCATTGTCGAGAGACGAAAATTAATAAAGCTAATCTCTAAGGGCATGAGTATCCCTAGCAAAGGTGAACTCTGTAGGTGCTCTTTTATCGACCCTCGGTTCGCGCAAAAGGTTCGTGATGTCCTCTACATTTGGACAAAGATCTAGAAGCCCTAGCCCTCGGAGAAGTTAAAGACATAGAAGAAGGAGGGGAAGTAATTTGAGAAGAGGAAGAAGCCCTTGAAGGAGTAGAACCTAAACTCCTCAACCTGCCGCCTCTCTTACTCTGCGTTGGAGCAGAAGAGGGAGTCAAATAATCTACATTTATGACTCTCTTAGATTGGTTTGAAGAAGACATATCTACAAAGACAAGGAAAAGGTACTTTACAAATAAAGTTTGAAAGTAAGAAGTTCTTTGTGAAATAAAAGAAAAGGGGTATCTATACTCGAAGACAACTGTCAAAAAATGGGAAAAAACAATGATGTGAAATCCATAATCGAAGATGTAACTTTGTGACTGATGCAGCCGCAAAAAGCCCTGAAAGGCGCTGAACAATTGCAGAACCAATCCGAAAATGCCACGTGGCATAAGAATTAAATGGAAATGACAAGAGACGTCTACGTTCAGAAAAAGATGCAATGTTTCAAGTGAAGCGGTGGCAAAATATTCCCGCCATAAATGAATATCCACTTACCAAATATTAATCGATAAATATATGGTAAGTGGGGGGACTATCTGTATTGGTGAAAAAGAGGTTTCACACGTGTAATAAATCTTGATGGCTCAGCATTCTACGTGGAGCACTGAAGACACGATAGCTGGACAGGACTCTATGATGAGGTATGAGGAAAAGAGGCACGGGAAATCACACCCACGGGTTAATTAGCTACAGAAGTCTTAACCTGATTGAGAAGATGAAGAGACACGGTCAAAATGTATCTGGGCGGAACAAAGGGAAGATTAAGAGATCTTCAATTAGTGACCCACACATTACACAACATTCATGCAACAGTTACAGTTACTCATTGTTACGTTACATTAATGTCATAATTAGTCATTAATGCTCAATCACTAAAAAGGGCAGCCGTTATATTAGGAAATTCCCTATATAAGGGAGTAAAATATAACATATAAGGGACATCCGAACTAATATTGCAATACACTTTACTTTTAGTGCATCTCATTGATTTTTATTTATTTAATTACTTACAATAATCAGTCTTGCCTTGGTTATCAGAAACCCATGTTCATCCTAAAAATAGCTTTGGTCAAAGGATCTAATTCTTTGGTTAAACAGATAGGTCGACATGGACAATTGCTAGAAGTCAAATTAGCATAATAAAATGAGACGCTAACATGGATGTCCTGATTAATTAACAAATAACAAAAGGAAGGAACAACTTATTTCATATAAACAAATTCAAATATATGTCATTTCAGTTGACAACTGATATTTCCAGGCCATTAAGAAGTTCAAGTTACAGAAAGTACCCAGGAAATATCATGCGCAAGAAATGCCGAGGTCAAATGATCCGGTCCAACATAAATGTAAATTGTGCACTGCCGGAGGATCGAACGACGAGAACCATAGATGCATCTATTTTTCCGCTCGTGAATCGTGCATGCGACACGGTCCCCGCCCGCGTATCATACATGTGACGCGGTCAAATATAAGTAATAGAGTTATCCTGCTCGCGAATGATACATGAGACGCATGTACTCGTAGGTACACACGTTCAAACAGTCAATCCATACTTTAGTAGGAAACAGTTATACAAGGGAAGCATCAAATTTCCTTTTCAAGATTCAGAAGAAAAAAAAAACTTATTTAGAAATTCATTTACTAATTTGATGTGACTTAAGCAATTTAAATTGTCAATGAGGTTACAAATAATTCAATTACAGCATGTTTTCGGGTCCTAGACTACCTGGACTTAAGTACAATAGTAGCTACACACGGACTCTCGTCACCTCGTGCATACGTAGCCCCCAAAAATAGTAGCACAAAATCAATTACTTCACCTATGAGGACAATTGCCTCCTAAAAGGTTAAAAAGGAGACTCACCTCGCTACAAAGTTCCATAACCAACATTCCACGCCCTTCCGATGAGTCAAATAAATGCACAATGCTCCAAAACTAGCCAATAGTTATGGAAACCCATTAACATATACTCAACTACTAATTAAAATCTAATTTATAACAATTCCTAACCCTGACCAAAAAGTCGACAAAATCACCCTCGGGCCCACGTGCCAGGAGTCCAAAATATTTCGAAGATAAACGTTACTCATAACCTCCCGAACTCACATATATAATTTATTCCCAATTCCATGCCCAAATTCGTGGCCAAAATCAGAAAATATAAATTTTTAGGTCTTCTACCCAAATCCCACAATTTCCAAAAATTTCGATATTCAAATCCATATATTCTCATGTATTTAACTCAAATTGAAGAAAGCACATACCCTATTATGATTGATGAAAATGGAACTCCAAAGCCCGCTACAAATTCGTCTCCCATGGAGGAAATGTGGTGAAAATGAGCCAAATCCTCGTTTTAAAATGACACACTGCCCAGACCCGACCTCCGCACCTGCGGTTGAATTTTTGTACTTGCGGCCTCGCAGGTGAGGCCAAAACCTCGCACCTGCGCATTCCCTCCGCCTAGCAAAACACTACACCTGCGCCTTCCTCCTCCGCATCTGCGCCTTCGCAGGTGCGGACCGGTCTTTGCACTTGCGCCCCCAGCCTCTTCTCTTACCGCACCTGCGACCATTGGTTCACACCCGCGGCGTGTTTTGCAGAGGTGCCATCGCACCAGATAACAACTACCTCATCTTTCCTCCTAAGTCCAAACTCGATCTGTTAACACCCCGGAATCTACCCGAGGCCCCCGGGACCCTGTCCAATCACACCAACCACTTCCAAAATATAATGTGGACCTAATCAAGGCCTCAAATCACATAAATAAATGCCAAAACCATGAATCACACTCAAATACAAGCCTAATGAACTTTAGAAATTCCAACTTCAACATTCGATGTCGAAACCTATCAAAACACGTCCAGTTGACCTCATATTTTGCACACAAGTCACATTGACATTACGGACCTACTCCAACTTCTGAATTCAAAATCTGACCCCGATATCCAAAATTCCACTTCCGGTCAAACTTCTCAAAAACCTTCAAATTTCTAACTTTAGCCAAAGGACTCCAAAATGACCTACGGACCTCCGAATCCACTTCCGATCACGCTCCCAATACCAGAATCACCACACTGAGCTATTCCCATTCTTAGAATCTTAAATGGACCTTGATAACACCGCAATACACTTCAACCAAAGTTTATGAATTTCTTCCAAAATGCCAACTTCCACAATAGATGTCGAAATGCTCCCGAGTTATCCAAAACCCAATTCGAACATACGACCGAGTCTGAAATTATCATACAAACCTGTTGGAACCTTCAAATCCTAATTCTGAGGTCGTTTACTCAAATATTTGACCTCAATAAATTCTTGCAACTTAAAGCTCCCAAAATGAGTATTTTCTTTCCAAAGAAATTCCGAACTTCCCAAAATTCAATTCCGACCACCCATGCAAGTCATGATACCTGAAGTGAAGCTACTCATGGCCTCAAACCGCAGAACGACGCGCTAGAGCTCAAAAAGACCGGTCGGGTCGTTACACATGCTCCTCTTGTGGCCTCCCAAACCCTGTATATTTCTCATGGTTTGTTCCAAGCTCTTCATTTTTCTGGTCATTTCCTCTTGTTACATATTCTTGTGGGGCTTTTCAATCTCAACTGAGAATATTTTCTGAGGACTATGCTTGTATGAATCTAGAACCTTGAAAGTCAGTTCTGGAGAGTTACATTCTCTCCCACTTAAACATACGTTCGTCCTCGAACGTGCTGAGAATTACGCTGGAGTTGTCTGAAATCATTGGTTAACACCTCACGCACCTACCCGTGCTTCCGCCACTCAGTTGAGCACATCGACTCGAGCAAATATAAAAATATCATCCTTTAGTCAAGAAATTAAGTTTAGAGTCCAATTCCAACATCCGGAATTCTTTGCTAGGCCTTCTCCCAACATACGAAAACCATATCAATCACTACACAATTCACTGATACATGATTGCATACCTTGGCTGAACTCACCTTATGCATTGCATAACACACATGACAATAATAACATCCTCTAATGGCAATAGCCGAAATTCCATAGGTCTGCTGCACCTAATGCACCTCACGACCTATGCAAATTCTATTTTTACCCTGCAATATCGCCACGAGGAAGAGATCTGCAGAAATTCATAACCGACTGACGAGTCAACAAATCATTGATTCTATATGTGATGACCCAAAAGGTCATCCCGTATATTTCTCGCTAATTCTGTATTCTGAGGTCGTGAAAACCTCCTTCTATCTCACCTCGATTTGCATGCACAGCCCGGGCGTGTAGCCGAGAAGCCTTTATGTGAAAAACTGATAAAAATGATAATTTTGTGCTACAAATTTGAATGAAGTTGACTTCAGTCAATGTTTTTGGTAAACGGACCCTGACCCGTGATTTGACGATCCTGGAGGGACCGTAGAAAAATATGGGACTTGGGCGTATACCCGAAATCGAATTTCGAGGTCCCAAGTCAGAGAAATGATTTTTTAAAGAAAATTGTTTTTTGAAAAATATAAATATTTTTGAAAATGAAACTTGAGGTGAAACCTGTAATATCGGGCCCGTATCATGGTTCTAGAGTCCGGTACAGGTTTGATATGTCTTATATGTATTATCTGTGAAATTTGGTAAGAAACGGACTTAGTCTGACGTGATTCGGACATTAAATGCAAAAAAAATTGATGTTTAAAGAAGTTTTGAGAAATTTCATTGATTTTTTGTTTGATTCGTCATTTTAGTGTTATTTTATGTGATTTGGAACTTCGAGTGTGTCCGTATTAAGTCATATGACTTTTTTGTTCATTTGGATGGGGTCCCAGGGGGCCTCGGGTGTTTTTCGGATAGGTTCCGGGTCCATTTTCCCTATTTTGAACTGCTGAAAACAGTCATCTGGTTTCCTTCTATGCGATCACATAGAACGATCTGCAGTCGCATAGAGAGTCTGACTCGCCCAGTAATTTCCTTCACTGTGATTGAGATAGTTGGTCCGCGATCGCAGAAGCCAACTAACTACTTTTACGTGATCGCATAAGTTGTTCTGCGATCGTAAGCATTTTAAGCCAACTTCATTTTCCTTCTAAGCTCCCGAGTAATCCAAAACCCAATTCGAACATACGACCGAGTCTGAAATCATCATACAAACCTGTTGGAACCTTCAAATCCCAATTCTAAGGTCGTTTACTCAGAGATTTGACCTCAATAAATTCTTGCAACTTAAAGCTCCCAAAATGAGAATTTTCTTTCCAAATAAACTCCAAACTTCCCAAAATTCAATTCCGACCACGCATGCAAGTCATGATACCTGAAGTGAAGCTACTCATGGCCTCAAACCGCTGAACGACGTGCTAGTGCTCAAAAAGACCGGTCTGGTCCTTACACCTGCTCCTCTTGTGGCCTCCGAAACCCTGTATATTTCTCATGGTTTGTTCCAAGCTCTTCATTTTTCTGGTCATTTCCTCTTGTTCCATATTCTTGTGGGGCTTTTCAATCTCAACTGAGGACATGTTCTGAGGACTATGCTTGTATGAATCTAGAACCTTGAAAGTCAGTTCTGGAGAGTTACATTCTCTCCCATTTAAATATACCTTCGTCCTCGAACGTGCGGAGAATTACGCTGGAGTTGTCTGAAATCATTAGTTAACACCTCACGCACGTACCTGTGCTTCCGCCACTCAGTTGAGCACATCGACTCGATAAAATATGAGGATATCCTCCTTTAGTCAAGCAATTAATCTTAGAGTCAAATTCCAACATCCGGAATTCTGTGTCAGGCATTCTCGCAACATACGAACACCATATCAATCACTACACAATCCACTGATACATGATTGCATACCTTGGCTGAACGCACCCTATGCATTGCATAACACACATGACCATAATAATATCCTCTGATGGAAATAGCCGAAATTCCATAGGTCTTATGCTCCCAATGCACCTCACCCTATGCAAATTATATTCTGACCCTACAGTACTGCCACGAGGGAAGAGATCTGCAGAAATTCATAACCGACTGTGGAGTCGACAAATCATTGAGTCTATATGTGATGACCCAAAAGGTCATCCCGTATATTTCTCGCTAATTCTCTTTTATGAGGTCGTGAAACCCTCTTTCTATCTCACCTCAATTTACGTGCACAGCCCGGGCATGTAGCCGAGAAGCCTTTATGTGAAAAACTGATAAAAATGATAATATTGTACTACAAATTTGAATAAAGTTGACTTCAGTCAACGATTTTGGTAAACGGACCCTAACCCATGATTTGATGGACATGGTGGGTCCGTAGGAAAATATGGGACTTGGCCGTATACCCGAAATCGAATTCCGAGGTCCCAAGTCAGAGAAATAAATTTTTAAAGAAAATTGTTTTCTGAAAAATATAAAGGTTTTTGAAAATGAAACTTGAGGTGAAACCAGTGATATCGGGCTCGTATCATGGTTCTGGAGCCCGGTACAGGTTCGATATGTCCTATATGTGTTATCTGTGAAATTTGGTAAGAAACGGACATAGTCTGACCTAATTTGGACCTTAAATGCAAACAAATTGATGTTTAAAGAAGTTTTGAGAAATTTCATTGATATTTTGTTTGATTCATCGTTTTAGTGTTATTTTATGTGATTTGGAACCTCAAGCGTGTCCGTATTAAGTCATATGACTTGTTTTTGCATTTGGACGGGGTTCCGAGGGGCCTCAGGTGTGTTTCGGATAGGTTCCGGGTCCATTTTCCCTGTTTTGAACTGCTGAGAACTGTCATCTGGTTTCCTTCTATGCGATCCCATAGAAGGATCCTTGGTCGCATAGAGTGTCTGACTCGCCCAGTAATTTTCATCACTGCGATTGCAATAGTTGGTCCACGATCGTAGAAGCCAACTAACTCCTTATACGTGATCGCATAAGTTGTTCTACGATCACGTTGAGCATTTTAAGCCAGCTTCATTTTCCTTCTAAGCGATCGCGCGTCGATCCCCGCGATCGCGATTCTTGAAAAGCCTGGGCAGATTATAAGTTTCCAAAATCGGGGGTTTCACCATTTTAATCATATTTTGACTTCTAGAACTCGGTTTTGGGTGATTCCTTGTGGGATTTTCACACAAATCGAATGGGTAAGTGTTCTTTCACTAGAATTAAATATATTTCATGAATTATTCTATTTAAATTATGTTTTGGGGTGAGGGGATTGTGGGTTTTGAAAGAAAACTTCAAAAATGAAAATTCAAGATTTGAAGGACCAAATGTTATAGAAATTGCATAAATTTGGTATGGGTGAACTCGTATCGGATTGGGTAATCGAAATTCGTAATATTTGTCGGGTTCTGAGGTGCGGGCCCAGGGGTCAACTTTTGGGTCGATTTTTATAAATTTGCAAAGATTGAAACTTTATTATTCGGAATCGTTCCTTATACATTTTATATGTATTTTGAAGTTGTTTTAGTTGATTTTGAGCCGTCCGGAGGCCTTCCCGCCCGAGAAGTCTATTTTTGAATATCGGGTTGTCGTCTTTGAGGTAAGTATCTTGCCTAACCTTACGTGGGTGAACTATCCCTTACGATTGAGTCTTCTATGTTGATTATAGTCCGCGTACGCAAGGTGACGAGTGTGTAGTCGAACTTATTCGCAAATAGATTGCCCTTTAGGGATTTTTGGGTCCTTATGTTCCCCGTGTATGAATTGAACTTTTTATATCTGAATTTCCTGATTTCTAATCTCATCTCCTCCTATTCAAATTAGATGTGCTTGCCTAGCATTCCTTGTTTCTTATATGATCTTAATTGACTTAAATGAAGTCTTTGTTTTTCCTACCGTTATGATATGTCTTCCTTCATATGCTGCCTATTTATTGAGCATTGTTCAAACTGAGTTTATTCGGTGAAGCTAATTTTCTAAGTGGGATTGGTTATAGCTGATTTCCCACCGGGATGATTTGGTTTCTTGGTTGCGAACTTGAACATATATAATAGTTGCTATATTTGTCTTGTCTTCCCCTCGTTATGTTGTTCTCTCTTTGTGCTTGGCATTCCTCTCAGTGGATATTTCTTATGATCGAGTTGTTACAACTTTTTTGATTTAAGTCTTTGTATTGATTTGCTCATCGCACTCTGTATTCGGCCTCGTTTGCTTTCGCGCCGGTTGTGGCAATATATATTGTCT
>ML400537.1:110722-124473 GCA_005239525.1 Nicotiana knightiana | reverse complement strand
GAGAAGTCTATTTTTGAATATCGGGTTGTCGTCTTTGAGGTAAGTATCTTGCCTAACCTTACGTGGGTGAACTATCCCTTACGATTGAGTCTTCTATGTTGATTATAGTCCGCGTACGCAAGGTGACGAGTGTGTAGTCGAACTTATTCGCAAATAGATTGCCCTTTAGGGATTTTTGGGTCCTTATGTTCCCCGTGTATGAATTGAACTTTTTATATCTGAATTTCCTGATTTCTAATCTCATCTCCTCCTATTCAAATTAGATGTGCTTGCCTAGCATTCCTTGTTTCTTATATGATCTTAATTGACTTAAATGAAGTCTTTGTTTTTCCTACCGTTATGATATGTCTTCCTTCATATGCTGCCTATTTATTGAGCATTGTTCAAACTGAGTTTATTCGGTGAAGCTAATTTTCTAAGTGGGATTGGTTATAGCTGATTTCCCACCGGGATGATTTGGTTTCTTGGTTGCGAACTTGAACATATATAATAGTTGCTATATTTGTCTTGTCTTCCCCTCGTTATGTTGTTCTCTCTTTGTGCTTGGCATTCCTCTCAGTGGATATTTCTTATGATCGAGTTGTTACAACTTTTTTGATTTAAGTCTTTGTATTGATTTGCTCATCGCACTCTGTATTCGGCCTCGTTTGCTTTCGCGCCGGTTGTGGCAATATATATTGTCTCTGTCGCATTCTGGTTGTTTTCCTCAGTGGCCGCATTACATATTTAAATTGGGACTACGGACAGAGATCCTGGAGCTTTCCCTCTGTACTGCATCGCATATTTAATTTGGGACTACGGACATAGATCCGGGAGCTTTTTCTTCTATACTGCATTGCATATTTAAATTGGGACTACAGACAGAGATCCGGGAGGTTTCCCCCTGTACTGTATCACATATTTAAATTANTTGAAAAACATTTGTCTTGCAGAATGATGATATTTGAAAGAGCGGTACTTGGGAAAATATATTTTTAACATCACGTGTTTTGACAATATTTAAAAGAGCAGTACTAGGGAAAAATATATTTTTGAATATCACGTGTTTTGATGATATTTGAAAGAGTAGTACTTGGGAAAATATATTTTGAACATCACGTATATTGATGATACTTGAAAGAGCAGTATTTGGGTGTCACGAACCCAAATCCAGGCCAGTCGTGATGGCGCCTATCATGGAAGCCAGCCAAAACTTCACTCAAATCATAATAAACTCCCATTTACCTCTTTACTATATTGATTTCCCATAAAAGTTTCCTTTAAACATTTATAAAACAGTTAAATCTATGCTGAACATTAAATATAATCCCCCGAGGACCGGGAGTCACTGGTCATGAGCATCTACATAAATATACAACTCAATGAAAATAAATTCTATAATATTAAACAAGAGAGGGAGTAGTACTGTGGACGCATGCAGCTACCTCGCAAACCTCCGAGAATCTCTGGAATAGATAGACAGCTCACCCTGCCCTAACACCTGAATCTGCACACAAGGTGCAGAGAGTAATGTGAGTACACCAACTCAGTAGTAATGAAAATAAATCAAGTCTGAGCAGCAAGAACACATAAAATCAATGTCATCAACTCACAAGAGGCACGACCTTTCTTTCCAACAATATATCATAAATATGTGAAATCATGACGCCTTAAAATCATCTTCCGAAAAATCCTTTAATGAATGCATATGTTTGACAACTTCAAACCGAAAGATTTAGTATGCAAATGAAAGTAGTAAAATCATAAGTAGCCCCTCGGGCAAAAACATGTATCAAATCAGCCCCTCGGGCATACCTCACAGCCACTCATGCCTCCCAATCACTCGTCACTCGGCACTTGATGCGCTCACTGGGGGTGTGAACAGACTCCGGAGGGGCTCCTTCAGACCAAGCGCTAATATCACTCAGCACCTCACCATCACTCTTGGCCCTCGACCACACTCAGCAGAACCACTCGAAAGGCCCCTCGGGCGAATTAGTAAAATAGGTTACTCGACCAAAAACATCAGTTTAAATTTTAAAGTGGTGTAAAACATGCTGAGTTTCGAAAACAGTATGCAAAATGATGCTGAGTAAAATTATCAACAAATAGTGAGGAAAACAGCAGTAAAAAGCCCTCAAAGGGTCTAAAACATATCGGTACGAGGCCCCAAACATGGCTTATAGCCCAAGTATTTCACAAATCTTTAGAACATAATTTAACGTAAGGTTTTGAGTAAATATGCAAATCACTAGTTGCCGCGGATAGGACCTAGTCCAATCCAAAAATCAGTACGCGCCACATATTCATCATTCGACATGTGCACCATTCCAAAATCAGTGAGAAAATATGTAGTTCGGGGTTCCATACCCTCAGGACAAGATTTATAACCATTACTTACCTCTACCGGGCCAAAACACTAATCAGCGATGCTCTTGCCCCTCAAATTGGCTCCCGATTGCTCCGAATCTAGCCAAAACCAGTTCAACATCATTAATATATACTCAAGGAACACAACCCCTCGAAAATTATCAATTTATACAAGAATCTCGAAATTCGGCCACACCCGAGCCCCGGGCCCACATCTCGGAATTCGATAATTTTTACATCACTAGAAACCTCGTCCTCCCACGATTATAATCATACCAAAATCATCAAAATTGGATTACAAATCCCTGCCCAAAACCTCAAAAGAATTTCCAATTCTCCACCCCCTTCTTCCCAACATTTTCCTACTAAAATCCTTCAATTTTCAAGCCTAATCCGAATAAAGTAGCTTAGGAACGATGTTAGCAACCAAAGAACTTACCTTTTCTGAATAATCTTGAGTTTCCCTCTCCAAATCGCCTTCAAAAGACTCCTCCCGCATGTAAAATGGTGAAAAATAAGAGGATTTTCGCAGATGCCTTTATATACTGTTCTGCCAGTAATTTCCACTCCTGCGGACCATTAGCCGCACGTGCGGACCCGCATCTACGATCCAAGGTGCGCACCTGTAAAATCTCACTTACCGGGCCAATCCCGCGCCTGCGGCCACTTCTCCGCACCTGCGGCTTCGCAGGTGCGATGCTCCTTCCGCACGTGCGATCTCCCCTGGGGTCTCCTAATTCAGAACCTGCGATACTCCTTCCGCACATGCGACATCGCAGGTCCGACACATTCCTCGCACCTGCGTACCACTCCCCACTCAGTCAAATCTTGCACCTGCGGAGCCCAATCCGCTTCTGCGGAACCGCACCTCTGGCTCCCTTTCCGCAGGTGCAAAAACACAAACAACACTAACTTGCAGATTTACCGAAGTCACTCCAAACTTTCCGTTAACCACCAAAAACAAATCCCGAGCCCCTAGGGGCCCCAACCAAACATACCAACACACCCCTTAGCATTATTCCAACTTAGTCGAGCCTTCAAAACACCAAAAACAACACGAAAACACCAAAATTACATCAAATTCAAGCCTATGAACTTTGAAATTTCCAAATTTCGCCAACGATGCCGAAACCAACCAAAACACCTCCGATTGACCTGAAATTTTGCACACATATCCAAAATGACATTATGAACCTGTTCCAGCTTCTGGAATTCCATTCCGACTCCGATAGCCTATTTTCCACGGCCGACCGGAAATTGCCAAAAACTAACTTTTGCCAATTCAAGCCTAATTCTACACCGGACATCACAAAAATATTCTGAACACACTCCTAAGTCCCAAATCACTTAATGAAGCTACCCAAGTCATAAAATCCGCATTCCGAGGTCGTTCACCAATAAGTCAACTCTCAGTTGACTTTCTCAACTATTAGGCTACCTTGAGAGACTAATTGCCTCAATGCTCACCATGACCACTCTGAACCCGAACCAACCGACCCAACACACATAAATGAAGCTGAACCACATAAAATGAACCAGAAACGGGGGAAATGGGGCTAAATTCTCAGTACGACCGGCCGGGTCGTTACATTGGGGAAGTGTATTTGAACACCCGTATTTGAAGAGACTACATTAGAAAGATTTCTCTTTATAAAAGTATATAAATATACATTTAGAGAAAGTATGTTTCAAAGAAGAAGTTTCTCTATTCTGAAATGATTATATCTTTAAAGTTTTCAAAATGAACTCACAAATTAAAGGTTTTTACTCGAAGGGTGACCATTTTTATTGAGTTATTGGCTAAGGCCTGACGTAAATAAGTTGATGCAGCGTTGAGTTGCTAGTGTTTTTATTGGGTTGAATTTCCCCATTTGGATTGCATTCCTTCCATTCTCTTTGCGTATTTCTATTATGTTGTCCATTGATCGTGATTATTGAATTTCCTTCCGTATGATTCGATCGTATCGTTAATTTCTTTGAGAATTCGTTACATAAATATTTTTTCGGTCTTTTATACATCTATGCCTTTTTTACTTATTAGATCGGTGGTGTCTTGACTAGTCCTCGTCACTACTTCACCAAGGTTAGTCTTGATAGTTACTGGGCACCACTGTGGTGTGCTCATACTACACTTCTGCACATTTTTGTGTGCAGCTCCAGGTTATTGTTGTTGGTAGCTGCACAGATCGTTGCTGAGGAGACTCAAGGTAACCTGCTGCTGCGTTCGCAGGCTTCGGAGTCACCTTCTTGTTTTGTTTCTATTCAACTGTACTTACTTATTCCTAGATAGTTGTACTTAGATTTGATAGAACAATTTCGTAGAGCTTATGACTTCTATTTACCGGGTTTTGGGAAATTGTAAACTCTGTCAAGAATTCTATTTCCAATTTTCTTTTTTTAATTTCTTTATTATTGTTGTTGTTCAGTGGAAATGTTAGGCTTACCTAGTCCCTAAGATTAGGTGCCATCACGATACCCAACAGAGGAAATTTTGGGTTGTGACACTATACTCCTGGCAAGAACCATCGCCCCATACTGAACCAAATACTGATCTTTGTCCCTAAATTTACTTCATATAATCCGATTACACTGATACTAGATCCAATAATCTCGTCTCACCCAGTACGAGCTGCTCAGGCAATAAGCCACCCCCGGTATGACCAACAGTCTCACATGATGCCACAGTGCCACTAAGCTACAAACTCGAAAATGACACATAAGGAAAATGAACTCTGGAAGGAACTACTCGACCCACGTCACTAATATGAACTTTTCTCAGAAAAAAGGGAAACAAAACACACAAAAATAGAATATAAAAACTGTACCCATCATCACACTGTTGCGGCGTGCAACCCGATCCAAACAACATACCCGTGGAGACGTGCCACCCGATCCCCACATAAAATTCGCATAAGGAGATACACACTGAGCTAAATTGCTCACTACAACAAAATACCGAATATCAGTCACAAGCACACTATATGCATAATACCATCACTGGGGAGACCGATAGTGCCATACGCTACAAAACTCAAGCACAATTGAGGTGCGATATATGATCTAAATCTCAAGAGCCATCCTGCTCACATAACACCATCGCTGCAGGGAACCTCAACACTTAAGAAATTTATCAAGACGTTACAAAACTCACACGGAACTCTATAACATTACAAGAAATAGCCGACGATGAAACAACAACCTATGTCAGAATACTCCTCCATGAGGGGCGCTATGCTGAAATGAACATATTTGGCCTGATATATAGCCTTTATTCATATTTAAATCCATTCACAAACCTCGAGTCGATTCTGATCGCACCAAACTAGGCTAATAGCCTTACCTGAGTCCATAATAACCCACTTTTTCTCATAACACACAAGAAAAACCATCATAGCCGGGACAAACTCCCACAATCCACAACCAAATGAACCGAGCGCCCTCCAGGCATAAATCCTCAAATAAGCAATATTACAACATTCTTCATACTTGGTTTAAATCTTTAATCAGTCAAGTGACTACATGTCACACTTATACAATCCTCCTGTGGAATACACTTCCACGACCTCACGCACCAGGTAAGAAGTCTGCACCTTCATACCACCAGTCATACAAATGTTGCAAAGCAAATCAAGAACCTGCATCCAGAATGCAAAGCCTCTTACACAAACACTGATCTTAGGTGATGCTGAACACAATACCAGCTTACTCTAAACATCCAAACTCCTTTCCTTCTCATTCGAGCTCATCCATCCTTGCAAACACTGAACTGCAACGTTGACCCTCACCTTCAATTTCATACCGCCCACTGAACCTAGCATGCCAATATGCGATAGCACAAGAATTTAATCATAACCCCTGAACCACTAATAAGGTAAACACTTCATCATATAGAAACTCTTTACTTAACCCATTCCGAGAGAACCATAGCAGCACATGAGTGAATTTTTATAACAATTCCTAACCCCTATCAAAAATTTGAAAAAATCACCATCAGGCCCACATGCCCGGATTCCGAAATTTTTCAAAGAAAAACTTTACTCATAACCTCACGAACTCACATATATAATTTATTCCCAATTACATGCCCAAATTCATCGCCAAAATGCAAAAGTATAAATTTCTAGTTCTTCTACCCAAAAACCACAATTTCCACAAATTTCCATATTCAAATCCATATATACTCGTGTATTTAACTCAAATGGAAGAAAGCACCCCATTACAATTGATGAAGATGGCACTCCAAAGCTTGCTCCAAATTCGGCCCACATGGATGAAATGTGGTGAAAATGAGCCAAACCCTCGTTTTAAAATTACAAACTGCCCAGACTCGACCTCCGTACATGTGGTCGAACTGCCGCACCTGCGATCTCACAGGTGCGGCCTAAACCTCGCACATGCACATTCCCTCCGCCTAGCAAGACTCCGCACATGTGCATTCTTCCTCCGCATCTACACCTTTGCAGGTGCGGACCGGCCTTCGCACCTACGCCCTAGTCTCTTATCTTACCACACCTGCGACTGTTGGTTCGCACCTACGGCCCCTTTTGCGCAGGTGCGATCACACAAGATAATAGCTGCCTCGTCTTTCCTCCCAAGTCCAAACTTGATCTATTAACCACCCGAAATCCGCCCGAGGCCCTCGAGACCCCGTCCAATCACATCAACCACTTCCAAAACATAATGTGGACCTGCTCGAGGCCTCAAATCACATTAATAAATGCCAAAACCGTGAATTTCATTCAAATTCAAGCCAAATGAACTTTAGAAATTCCAACTACAACATTCGATGCCGAAACCTATCAAATCACGTCGAATTGACCTCAAATTTTGCACACAAGTCACAATTGACATTACGTGCCTACTCCACTTCTATTCAAACTTCTCAACAACCTTTAAATTTCTAACTTTAGTTAAATGACTCTAAAATGACCTACATACCTCCGAATCCACTTTCGATTGCGCTCCCAATACCAGAATCACCATTTGGAGCTATTCCCAGACTCGAAATCCCAAACGGACCTCGATAACACCGAAATGCACTTCAACCCAAGTTTATGAATTTTTTCCTAAATGCCAACTTCCACAAAACACGCTGAAACGCTCCCGGGTCATCCAAAACCCAATTTGAACATACGACCCAGTCCAAAATCATCATACAAACCTGATGAAACCTTCAAATCCTGATTTAGATGTTGTTTACTCAAAGATCCGACCTCAGTAAATTCTTCCAACTTAAAGCTCCCAAAAAGAGAATTTTCTTTCCAAATCAACTCCGAACATCCCAAAATTCAATTCCGACCACACATGCAAGTCATGATACCTCAAGTGAAGCTACTCATGGCCTCAAACCGCTGAACGACGTGCTAGAGCTCAAAAAGATCAATCGGGTCGTTGCACCTGCTCCTTTGTGGTCTCCCAAACCCTGTATGTTTCTCATGATTCGTTCCAAGATCTTTATTTTTCTAGTCATTTCCTCTTGTTCCATATTCTTGTCGGGCTTTTCAATCTCAACTGGGAACGTGTTCTGAGGAGTATGGTTCTATGAATCTAGAACCTTGAAAGTCAGTTCTGGAGAGTAATGTTGGGCATCATGAGCATTCAGTTGTGGATCATTGTTGGTCTTTTTAGCAAGAGACGGATGAGGGACAGTGAAAGTAGGGACAATGGGTACAGTAGGTGAGACCTTTCTGAGGGGTGTGGTTGGAGGACGTGGAATGAAGGTACTGGGGATAGTGGCAAGGTTAATGCTCGGACTGGATTCGGGTTGGTACAAGGGGTTACTTGTTATGGATATGGGCACTTGATTTGCAACTGACACATTATGAAGATTGTCTGAAGGCCCTATGGGTAGTGGGGGCGGTGCCTGTCCATTCACCCAAGCTTGATACATCTATGCCAATTGTTGCTTCAACACTCTTATTTCTTCAACCAGTCCCGTAACTTGTTCGACCAATTGTCCATGGACATCATCATTGTCTGAATCATTCTCACTCTTGTTTGCCATTTTGCTTTTTCCTTTTGATCTTGCGTTGTAAGGGTGAGTTGCCAGTTTGAACCACAAACCAACCACCTCTATTTAACTTTATATTTAAAAATGACAAACAACAAACGTGTTAGATTTAGGCACTTCGCATATATTAATCACACATTGTATGTCATGCACCTAATGCCATTTTCATTTCTGAAATGATGTTGGAAGGCTTCATGCTTCATCTCGGCTTATTGAATTATTTCCCCTTGAATTTAACTCTCTTTTTCTTTCCTTTTTTTAATCAATTTTTTTTAATTATGGCTATGATCGCATCCGATGAGGATTTCCAATATCATGAAGCCGCATGAATTAGTCCATCATGGTTCACCAAGTACTAACAGAAAGAGCAATCATACTCGCAGAAATGGACGGAGAAATTTGGCCAAAGCCTATCAACTCAGACGCAGTCAAGAGATATTATGTTTAAAATGGTTGCATATAATGTAATTGAACTACGCTTTACCCGATTCCCATTTAAGAGGGTATACGTAGGCACCCCTGTGGGTTCGATCACAATTCAACAAAATTTTCATTTTCTGTTACACCCCATGTTTTTGTACGTGAGAGTACATCGTAAGTCAATCGATGTAAGCTCCGAAATAAGATTATATTTGATGGAATACAAATTAAGTTTATCATGTTACATTGGAGGTTACAAATATTTAATATCATGAATAACGAGTACCATGAGGGTTGGAAAACTTAGAAGCTAAATCAATTGAAGAAAATAAGTTTCGTCGAAAGTCGACGAGTTCGGAATGTTATAACATCTACTTTAGGGTGAGACTATGGTTCATTACATGATAAGGAGGTTATGATATGAGTTAATTTTTATCGTATGATAGTTGTGTTCTGCATTTTGATGTCTAGCAAGTTGTGGAACAAAAGTCGGTAAAGGTCCTCACAAGTTACACTCATAATGTGCTTAAACTTAGGTCAAATGTAACTGAGATTTCTCCCAATATACTTGGAATTATTAGATTATCTACCAAATAATTTTAATATCTATGAGTCTAGTTTCCAATGCATTAAACCGTTCATCGATACGACGTAGGAGTAGGGAGATATTTGAAGTTTCACGAGACTGCGCAGACATCATAAGTGACAAGTAGGTGGATCACCAGAGTTTTTTGAGTAATACATTTAATGTGCTAAATGAGGTCTTATTGGGACATATAATATACCAAATGGAAGTTCTTGGAGTTTAGTTTCCAATTCTCTTAACCGTTCATTCATACGACATCAGGATAAAAAGATATAAGCATCAGTAGATGGACCAATCCTAGGGTGCCAAGATAGCACCTCTTTGACTTTTCCAAACTTGATATACATAAACCTTCGGTCGGATTTCTCTTCATTATTAAGCATAAAACGACCAGATAACACCCATAAACATAGACTCAAGCTATCTTCTAGGGTTTCGAAGAAGATTATGATTCCGGGTAAGAAATCGAGAAGCAATAACATTAAAATGATCCCTACGACGTAAGTGTCCTTATACCGCCTCTCCTTTTTCTTTGTAGTTAGAGTTTTGGAAGGTAATTCATAGTTAAGAAACGTCTAATATCTGTATTTCAGTGTTTAAATATCAAGGAAGGTTGATAAATATGTTTCCTAATAGTTAGAACTCACGGGACGGTGATCGGAAGCCTTGAGTTCGAGTTATTTGACTTGCAGTGGACTAGTTTGTGTTGTTGCTTGGCTGCGTGTTTTATTATTGTTTTGTGGAGTTTTGGAGGAGGAAGGGTGTGGAGAAACACCATATATATATATATATATATATATATGTGTGTGTATATGTAGGGTTTTGAGTTGGTCGTTCGTTGTATCATTTCCGGGTCGTTTGACACGACTACAGTGGTCGTCATATGTGTGAAGTGATTAGGTTGTGTGTCGACTGTTTTGGGGGGCTCAATATGATTATTATTGATGTTTTTTGGGATTTTTGGTGATTGTTTTGACTTGTGTGAAGTCATATAAATAGGGTAGGTGTTGTATGTTTCATCGTAAAATAGGTTGTGGTCGATACATAATAGTTATGACACTTAAACAATAATGATAGTGTCGTTTCTCTTATTGTATATTAAGGAATTTTGAAATTTGCATAGCTTGAGGTTGGGGCAGTATATACAAGGTATGTGAGGCTATACATTTCCTTCTTTTGCACGACTCCAATTGTACATAATGCAAAAGGAGGAGCTTTCGAAGATACTCTACTCTTAGGAGCTAGGACTACTTACATTGTTACCCTTCTTATGGAATGATTGATGTTGAGGTTGCTTATCTCATTCTTATGTTATCAATGTTGTTGGTACTTCCTGATTGTTATAAGATTCTCGATGAAGAGTTAGCCCTAATCATGTGTACGGATGATATCGACCTTACGTCGCTCCGAAATGTTCAGAACATGATTCCAATGAGTCATACATGAATCATAATATGTATCTATTTTACTCTACCGACCCGCGCTATAGTCGTCCGGGTATGGCACCTATTGTGAAACCACTGATCAGTTGGGTTTACCAAGTCCTCTTTGAGGCTGCGTATGATATGATGATGATGATGCCCATAGAGCGAATGTTCTATGATGATGCCCACAGAGGCGGATTTTTAAAAAGATTATGTGTATATATGTATCATGCATTTCATGTTAATGTCTCTTAGAAGCACTCAGATGCTACAGGTTGTATCTCCTACATCTCTCTTTACATTATTGTTCTTATTTATGCTTTCCTTCCTTACGTACTCAGTACTTTATTCGTACTGACATCCTTTTATTTGTGGACGATGCATGTCGTGCTGCAGGTCCTGATAGAAAGGTAGACAAAGCCCCCCCACCATAATAGGCTTTCCAGTTCAGCGGTTATAGGGGAGATCCCTTCTCCGGACTTGCCGTGGTCTTGGTATGTATTTTTGTTATAGTTATTATGGGTATGTCGGGGCCCTGTTCCGGATATGTTGCATTTCTTATGCTCCTTTAGAGGCTCATAGACATGTGTCGAGTCATGTATAGTTGGTATGCCTTGTTGGCTAATTTTTGCTGTATAGTCTTTCATGGCAGCATTGTACCTCGTACCTTTTATGTAGTTTCTTAGCAATCTTGTCATCCCATGTGATGTATGTTCATGATCCATATCTACCATTAATATTGATCTCGTTATCCCTTAAAGATAATAAGATTGTTAGATAAAATTTACGTTGGTGCTCTGCAAGTATGGCCCGGGTGCTAGTCCTGATCCTCCTGTTTGGGTCGTGACAAACTTGGTATCAGAGTAGGTCTGTCCTAGGGGTTGTCTATGAGCCGTGTCTGGTAGAGTATTGTTTATGGGTGTGTTGTACACCACACTTATAAGCAAGAGGCTACAGGGCATTTAGGATTGTTACTCTTTCTTCTTACTCCAAATCGTGTGGTAGAGCTCAATCGTAAGAAGTCAATTTCCTCAGTTATATCTTATTTATAATACGACAATGCATACATCTAGAAAGATGGATGGTAAGAGATTGCAATGTGGCTGTGGAAGAGTTGATTCAGAGGAACTCAATTTTGCATCATGCTTATGACGAGTAAATGTGAGGGCTTCAGCAGATCATGTGTGTATTAAGATGTGTTAGTTTCTTAATAAGGATCTCTAAGGAAAGAATAACTATCTACCCATATGGTAAAAGAAATAAGAGAATCAAAAGGTAGATACGAGTTTTAGCAAGTAAAAGAAGCAAGATAAAGAATGGTACGAGGTACCTAGTTAATAAAGATTATCAGTATTTATAATTCTGGCAGAGAAACATAAGAATTTTAAGTTACATTCACCGGTAACTGAGATATCTACAATTATCCATACCAATCTCAATTATGCCCTATGGGAGCTAACTTAAATAATTTAAGAGAAGGATAGGATATTAGGATCCAACTGGGATTAGAGTAACCGAAAATTTTGGATAGATTGTTATCATTATTTAACATTTTTGAAGGGTAGTGCAGAACATGGTAATAGTTCTCATTTAGAGATAGCCATATGGTCACTCTAGAATAGAACAGTCAGATATGAATACTAGAATATTCAGAAATTTTAGAAGATAGGCATTAGGATCCTAAAAGGGATAAATATTTGCCTTAGTATGACTCCAACCACTAGTAAGAAAAAAAGAATGTTAGGCGTCTCGAAGAGCCAGTGATATGAAGCAGGGGGAGCTAAATGTGAAAGAACGTCATGTTGACGTCTTTATAATAGGGCGATAGACAAAGATATTAACATGAGAATAAGAAGAGAGTAAACAAAACATTATGAGTAAGAGGTGATAAATGAGTGATAGCGGTAAATAAAAAATATGGTATAATGATAAAGTCTATAGTCAAGTTAAGGAAAACCAAATGAGAGGAGACAGGCCTTGAGACAATACAAAAGTGTAAGCCTTAAAGCCATACCCTCATTTTTAGAAATGAGTTTGTGACTCACACGTGATTACCATAAGTAAGAGTTAGACCCCCCAAGTAATAGAAATTAGTATGGGATAGTAAACAAGAAAAAAAAATCGATCATGAATTAGGGATCAAAGGAATTGGTAATAGTCGACATCGTTTCAGAGATAATGTTTTGACAATAATAGACTGAACAATAGAAGAATAACCTTTAAAGGTCATTCACGAAGACGCTTCTCTAAAGCAAGCACTATGAGCAGAGTTAAGCTTAAGGGACTAAATGTGCCAGTTATTACACGTGTCACCCTTATGTGTAAGAAATTCAATTGTACCTAGTGTAGAAGGGTTACCGCAAGGCGAGTAATGTCTGTGAAGATGTAGAAACAAAATGCCAAAGATGAAGAGGTAAATATCGAATGGTAAAGGAAGAATGTGGTAAAAAGGTGAAAGGAATAAGATTGCATTTATTCATATCCTACAGATATAATATAACTCCAGAACATTATGCAAGCATGATGTTGGGGAGAATCAATAAGGGTTTCGCACTCGATGATATTGATATATAAGTGGGAATGAAAACTTGATACATAAGGATCCCGTACAAAAGGTAAGTTAAGACAAAAGACATAACCCAAGAGGCTTTACATAAAATAAAGATATGAGACTGGACTAATGGGTAGTCACTAGTTGATTCAGGAAGAGCCTAGTTATGGATAGGTAGGAGGGTATAGGCAAATTAGTAGATCATGCAAGATAAACGTAGTGAAACCCAGCATAGGAAATTCAGTCTCTTAGATACAAAAGTTTAATCCTCCAAAAATATTCAGGCAGGAGTTGGGGTAGTAGAAGGTACAATATAAGTGTTACGGAAATAAAAGAGAGTGCCACAATGGAGACAACTGAAATTTCAATTCAGAAGAAACCCTACAAGCACAAGGGCATGGAGGTAAGTAA
>ML400537.1:91521-110662 GCA_005239525.1 Nicotiana knightiana | reverse complement strand
AAATATTCAGACAGGAGTTGGGGTAGTAGAAGGTACAATATAAGTGTTACGGAAATAAAAGAGAGTGCCACAATGGAGACAACTGAAATTTCAATTCAGAAGAAACCCTACAAGCACAAGGGCATGGAGGTAAGTAAGCAAGGATAATGATAGGAGAGTAATAACATCAGAAATATTGTGGGATATACAATGTAATAAGGTCTCAGCTTTATAAGAGTTAGAAGTTCTTCCCTAATTACTACAACGAAAGACTAGCTAAGGAAATAAGGAAGTAGGCTTCAACATAAGCGTGGTGACCTAAAGTAGAAATGGTCTTGTAACAGCAGTCTCACTATAATGTTTTATGCACTCCATAAGAAAGTGGAACCTATCGTAGCTAATGAACGGAAGAAGAATAAAAAATCAATCAAAAGTTGATAATTTAGATCATATGAGTTACAGGGAACTCCCGTATCCATGGGCACTAAGATAGGCAAACTATCCATGCAGTAAGTGGCAGAATGACCAAGAAAAGTAATTGTTTACATTTAAAGACAACTGAGAAGGCATGAAAGGAAATCTATGGTGCTAACATGATGAAAGGAATGTTACGAGTAGTATAAGTTGATGTGCGTAGGTCGGAAGCTAAACTATGGTAGAGCAACATGGTTTTAGCTAGACAGGAGTAAGGATAAGAAAAGGTGAGTGAGAAGGTGACGAGAATAGGTAATTCCTCGGGATTAAACCCATCACAACAAGAGAGCTGATGGTTTCCATACAGTTATAAAAAGATCAGTATATCATGAGTGAACTCAAAGGAGTTTAAAACTAGGAGCATTTAAAAGAGATAGAANCTGGTAGATTATAGATCAATATGAAGGTGAATAAACAATGAATGGATGAAAGTTACAAAGTATGAGATGAGATTATGTTGTCATTATTAAGATGGACGGTAATGAGGAAGCATTAAATGTCTTAGATTTATACATATAGGATAAGCGGTGAGAAAAAAACCTGGAGTTGCATGACAAGTCTCCATAATAATAAATCGAAGTAAGAGTTATGGTATAGTATGACCTACCTAGTAGTGGTAAAGCCATAACCATAAATAACTAAGGCTATGAAACAAGATATAGCAATAGTCGTAAGTTCAACAAAATACCAAACAAAGAACTTTAGTACACCTATAGATGCCTAGAGGGACAGCTTGTCATAGTACAATATATGTTCACCAAGTGAATCTTAAAGATAGGTTAAAAGCTAACAAGAAATATAAAAATGAGATAAGAGTCGCATTGGCGCACATTCAAGGTTAGAATTGTCTAGGCTGGATGAAAGAAGGTAGAAATAGTTACGACATTGAAAGGAGTTCGACCACAAGTCATGGTGTGAGAAAGAGGCCTAAAGGGAATGTTCTAGCCTTTGGATTTATTCACTGAACAACTCCCTAGATGGTGAAGACAATATTAAATTATTCGTAAGAGTGATTGCTTAAGATATCGAAAAGTGCCTTAGTACAATATTGGCGAGGACGAATTTTCTAAAGGGGAAAATGATGTTACACCCAATGTTTTCGTACGTGAGAGTACATCGTAAGTCCATTGATGTAAGCTCATAAATAAGATTATATTTGATGGAATATAAATTAAGTTAATCATGTTACATTAGAGGTTAAAAATATTTAAGATCATGAATAACGAGTACCAAGAGGGTTGGAAAGCTTAGAAGCTAAACCAATTGAACAAAATAAGTTTCGCCGAAAGTCGACGAGTTTTGAATGTTATAACATGTACTTTAGGGTGAGACTATGGTAATTACATGATAAGGAGGTTATGATATGAGTTAATTTTTATCTTATGATATTTGTGTTCTACATTTTGAAGTCGAGCAAGTTGTGGAACAAAAGTCGGCAAAGGTCTTCACAAGTTACACTCATAATGTGCTTAAACTTAGGTCAAATGTAACAGTGATTTTATCCCAATATAATTGGATTTATTAGATGATCTACCAATAAAATTTAATATCTATGAGTCTAGTTTCCAATGCATTAAACCGTTCATCGATACGACGTAGGAGTAGAGAGATATTTGCAGTTTCGCGAGACTGCGCATACATCATAAGTGGCAAGTAGGTTGATCACTAGAGCTTTTGAGCAAGACATCTTATGTGCTATATGAGGTCTTATTGGGACATATAATATACCAAACGGAAGGCCTTATAATTTTGTTTCCAACGCTCTTAATTTTTCATTCATACGACATCAGGATAAAAAGATATAAGCGTCGGAAGATGGACTAATCCTAGGGTGCCTAGCTAGCACCTCTTTGACTTTTCCAAACTCTATATATATAAACCTTAGGTCCTCTTTCTATTCATTGTTCAGCATAAAATGACCAGATAACAGCCATAAACATAACCTCAAGCTATATTATAGGGTTTCAAAGAACATTATCATTCCGGGCAAGAAATCGAGAAGCAATAACATCAAAACGATCCCAACGACGTAAGTGTCATTATACCGCCTCTACTTTTTCTTTGTAGTTAGATTTTTAGAAGGTACTTCATATTTTTTCATATTCTAATATCTGCATTTAAGTATTTAAATGTCAAGTAAGGTTGATAAACATGTTTCCTATTAGTTAGAACTCACGGAACGGTGATCGGAAGCCGTGAGTTCGAGTTATTTGACGTGTAGCGGACTGTTTTGTGTTGTTGTTGGGCTGCGTGTTTTACTAATGTTTTGTGGTGTTTTGGAGGAGGAAGGGTGTGGATAAACACAATATAGATGTATGTTTGTGATCTGGTCATTTGTTGTAACATTTTCGAGTCGATTGACACGACTACGGTGGTCGTCTTATGTGTGAAGTGATTAGGTTGTGTGTCGAATGTTTTGGGAGGCTCAATATGATTATTATTGGTGATTTTTTTGACTTGTGGAAGTCATATAAATAGGGGATGTGCTGTTCGTTTCATCGTAAAATAGGTTGTGGTCGATACATAATAGTTATGACGCTTAAATTATTCTTATTGTAGATTAAGGAGTTGTGAAATTTGCGTAGCTTGAGGTTGGGGAAGTATATACAAGGTATGTGAGGCTATCCCTTTCCTTTTTTTGCATGACTCCGATTGTACATAATGCAAAAGGAGGAGCTTCCAAAGATATTCTACTCTTAGGAGCTAGCAGTACATACATTGTTTCCCTTCTTATGGAATAATTGATGTTGAGGTTGCTTCTCTTATTCTTATGTTATCAATGTTGTTGGTACTTGCTGATTCTTATAAGATTCTCGATGAAGAGTTAGCCCTACTGATTTGTACGGAGAATATCGACCTTACGTCGCTCCGAAATGTTCAGAACATGATTCCATTGAGTCCTGCATGCATTATATATATGCATCTATTTTACTCTACCGAGCCACACTATAGTCGGTCGGGTATGGAACCTATTGTGCGACCACTGATCATTTGGGTTTATCGAGTCTTCTTTGAGGCCGGGTATGATATGTTGATGATGATGCCCACAAAGGCGAATGTTCTATGATGATGATGATTCCCATAGAGGAGGATGTTTAATAAGATTATGTGTATATATGTATCATGCATTTCATGTTAATGACTCTTAGAAGCACTTAGATGATACAGGTTGTATCTCCTACATCTCTCTTTACATTACTGTTCTTATTTATGATTTCCTGCCTTACGTACTCAGTACTTTATTCGTATTGACGTCCTTTTATTTGTGGACGCTGCATGTCATGCTGCAGGTCCTTATAGAAAGGTAGACAAAGCCCCCCCCCTCCCCACAATAAGCTTTCCAGTTCAGCGGTTATAGTCGAGATCCTTTCTCCGTACTTGTCGTGGTCTTGGTATGCATTTTTGTTATAGATATTATGGGTATGTCGAGGCCTTGTTCCGGCTATGTTGCATTACTTATGCTCCTTTAGAAGCTCATATACAGTTGTCGACTCATATACACTTGGTATGCCTTGTTGGCTAATTTTTGTTGTATAGTCTTTTATGACAACGTTGTAGCTCGTACCTTTTATGTAGTTTTTTAGAAATCTTATCATCCCATGTGATGTATGTTCAAGATCCATATCTACCATTTATATTGATCTAGTTATCCCTTAAAGATAATAAGAAGGTTAGATAAAATGTACGTTGGTGCTCGGCAAGTATGGCCCGAGTGATAGTCATGATCCTCCAGTTTGGTTCGTGACATTTTCCCCACAATCAGAAATTGGGGAAGAATTTTGAGGATGTCCCTCAAAATATCGGAGAAAGTGCAGTCAATTTTGTCACATGCTGAATGGTCAAAGAATCGCCTATTAAAATGGGGGCTGAATTTTGAGGAGGAGCCTCAAAATTCTCATGCAAGGAAGCCGAAATATCTCTAAAAGTGTCACATTCATTGGTTTATCTAATTTACTTGATATTGCATATTACTATGTTTTAAATAACTTGCACGCATATTTTTCAAAAATTTTATTTTTTGAAACAACCATGTGTTACCCATGGTAAATCGAGCAGAATTTCGATGCAGAGAAAATCAAGTAGGCGAAGGAACAAACCAATCTTCCCCGTAAAACACATGATTTTTCTTTGGATGCAGGAACAAGGAATATTCGCAAATACGTATGCACATCAAAATCACTATCTTCATAACAACAAATCAAACATATCTCCAGCTAAGAAATAATTTGCTATCACTTATTATCTTTTCTTTGCATGAGGTTAAGCATTGCCTCCCTAACTTCATAAGGTTGAGCATTGCCTTTCCTTGCAGGAGATTAAGCATTGTCTCCCATTTTGCATGAGGCTAAGCCCTGCATCCTTAACTGCATAAGGCTAAGCATTGCCTTCCCTTGCATGAGACCAAGCATTGTCTCCTATTTTGCATGAGGTTAAGAGTTGCCTCCTTAATTGCATAAGGCTAAGCATTGCCTTTAATTGCATAAGGATAAACATTGGCTCCTAAATCGCATGAGACTAAGCATTGTCTCCCATTCTGTATAAGGCTAAGCATTGCCTTTAATTGCATAAGGCTAAGCATTTCCTCCTCAATTACATGAGACTAAGAATTGTCTCCCATTCTGCATAAGGCTAAGATTTTCTTCCCTTGCATGAGACTAAGCATTGTCTCCTATTTTGCATGAGGCTAAGTGTGGCCTCCTTAATTGCATAAGGCTAAGAATTGACTTTAATTGCATAAGGCTAAGCATTGCCTCCTTAATTACACGATACTAAGCATTGTCTTCCCTTGCATGAGACTAAGCATTGTCTCCTATTTTTCATAAGGCTAAGTGTTTCCTCCTTAATTGCATAAGGCTAAGCATTGCCTTTAATTGCATAAGGCTAAATATTGCCTCCTCAATTGCACGAGACTAAGAATTGTCTCCCAATTTACATGAGGCTAAGCCCTGCCTCCTCAGCTGAATAAGGCTAAGCACTGCTTTCCCTTGCATGAGACTAAGCATTGTCTCCCATTTTGCACGAGGCTAAGCCTTGCCTCCTCAACTGCATAAGGCTAAGCATTTCTTTCCCTTGTATGAGACTAAGAATTGTCTCTTATTTTGCATGAGGCTAAGCGATGCCTCCTCGATCGCATGAGGCTAAGCATCACCTCCCTAATCACACAAGGCTAAGCTCTACCTTTCCTCGCATAACACCAAATGCTATGCTACTTGAAATCTAGCACTATTTTTCTCGGGGCAAGGCTCTGGCCCCGATCTTACACAAGACTAAGCTCTGTCTTGTTTCGCTTTGCATATGACCAAACGTCATGTCTTTGCATCTAATGGACTGAAATATCGCTATTTTGTCCAAATGTGTCATTTTCTGAAGACACCAAGCTCATAGCGGGAAGACGCCATGCCATGGCTTGAGGATCTCTCAATATTTGACATCTTTATTCAAAGGCGTCATAGTTCAGGCGCACCATTTTCATGGCCCAAGAACATCATTTCAAGGCCTATGAGTCCCTTATGAAGTAATTCATGGCCCAGCACATCATGGTCTAACGACATTATCCCCATCATCCAAAGACGGCTTTCATGGTCCAAAGGAAATTTGCGTCATGTTTAAATTATTGCAATATATACCTGCATGCATTGTGTTTATGTTTTGCAGGTGAACCAGCAGGTAACGGTTCTCCCAACTGGAGCAATCTTCGCTCCTGTTTTCGTTCAATATTCACATCCTATAACTACCTCAAATATAGCCAACCACCGTCTGTTACCCACTTCCACTTTATAACCATTCAAATACTCATCCAAAACCGTTCTAAGATACATCCATTCATAATTCCATATAAACTCATCTGATATCACCCTATCTAGAAGAACCTGTCCATTCCTATAACAACTTCATTGGCCTAGTCCGCTGCTGGATCTAGAACTACACACAGCCTGATTCCTGTAAAACCAGGGATATGTGGGCAACTAAGAAAATAGAGTTCAACATCCTCCATTCGGTCAAAATCGGTCATCATTTCTTTACCCGAGAACTCTTTCATTATTCCCGGGTAAAGAAGGGTCGTCGTTGATACCCAATTTTTCCTTATATTTTTAAGACACACACACACACACACATATATATTTGCATCATCATTTAGCTTATAAATCTATACAAGCATTTTTCATAATTTTCCATAATTCTTAAAGGCTTTAAATCAATTTATTTCTGCATTTTATTATATAAATATCCAATAATTGTCCTTCAAATTATTTTTATGATGATTTAATCATCCAAATTTTCATTTACACCAACATGTATATTTAAAATATTTTACTGCATTTTCTATAATTACATTTGGATTTTTTTAGGCTAATTACACAATTTTTCAATAATAGCCTATATTCATGTATGATTACTTTATGTATGCAAAAAATAACTTTTTATATTTTTATAATGTTAAGTAATTATTTTTAATGATTTTAGTGCACAAATAATATTTTTTTATTTATTGATTACCTTTATAAATTATTTTGTTAAATATTAGGTATTTAAAAAGTAGCCTAAATACTTAAACCTATTTTTTGGAACAAATATTGGCCCATAGGACCTAATACACTAGCCCAAATACCCCACCCCAAACCAAATAAACTCAAACCCCTTAAACCCGGTCGCGACAGACATCAAACCCTCCCATTTAACTAATCAAACACCTAACCCTAATCTCATTCTCCCCTCATACGCCGCCTCTACATCCTCTCACCTCCCTTCTCCCTCCTAAGAGTCCTAGCCTCCGCCCCTAAATCCTCTCCTAATCCCACCTATGGGATTCCATGCTTATTTCTTACCATATACAACCTCCTCCTGGTATTGTCCACTCTCCTATATTACTTGCCTAAACATGGCAAGCTGATCTCCACAAGATCAAACCAAAATTAGTTCAAATCCATGATCCTTTTTTTTATTCCTTCTATATTCATACTATATTCTACTACGAGTATGAACATTTGTTAGTTATTGTTGATTCTTATTTACACTAAAACTAGGGTTTTCAGATCCTTTCTGATTTTAAGTGTTACTATGTCTATATCCGTCCTATATTCTACTGTGGTCCAATTTTTTTGTTATATTATGTCAATATTTACTTTCTCTAAAATTATGGTTTGCCTGGTTTTCTCCTAAATTGATTCTAATCGATTCTGAATGCACTTCTTTCCTTAATTTTATGTCTGGTTGATTGTATTTCCTTGTTTTTTTGTTCAATTCCTACTACTATAAAAACCCATTCCACTTCCCCCTTTTGAAGAACTTCAATCACTTTCACTAAAAACTGAATCACAATATTCTGTGTCCGTTGAGTATCTTGTTCTGTTTTGGCTCTTGGCCGGCTGAAAGCCAAAGCTACCATATTTCTACTTTTCTGACCTCTCTCTTGGGTGTGAGCACTGCCCTTGGTTCTTGAAACCCTTGGGGACTTCACACAATTGAGACTCTGGGTCCTTTTTGATGTTCTTTTCTTGTTTATTGAACAATCACTAGTTAGTTTCTAAACCCTCACAATATTTATTCTATTATGTTAGCATGTTCTATAAAACTGCATGACTTAATGTATTCCCTTGACTAACTTTATGTGTGATTCTGCCTATAATTGCTAGCCTAATAATGTCTTTGCACCTAACTTAGTTAATTTGGACAAAATGAAGCATGTTTAGTTTGGTGTTGTTGATAACATGAATGTTCTGCCTTGGTTATGTGGCTTAATCCATGTTCTTTGCCTAATTCTGAAATTCTAGTGATTAAGTAATGTTATTAGCATGCCCTAACTTGTTTAAGACCTTCACTCTAAGTGTAGTATGCTCCTATGACAATATTCGTCACACAATATGTTCTTGCCTTATCCAGTTCTGTACCTATAACAACCTGCTATCCTTTAAACTGGTCTTTCTTGACTGATGCCCTCTATGATCTCTGATTCTGTTTGTATTATATTGCTTAATCCCTCAGTTTAGTATAACATGATCTTTCAAAGTTCTAAACTGGTTGTATTAATTGGTTTTACTAGCTCCATGCTCCTATTACCTATTAACATGTCACCCTGATCCAATGTGTTAGCCTACTTCTTTAGTCCATGTTCATTATGTGATTATCTTATAGTGTTTGCAAATGCTTTTCCAAACCTATTACTTAATTACTATTATTCATTAATTGTTCCCTATTATGAGTCTAATTTTTGGCCGGCTAAAAGCCAAGGCCTACCCTATCCCCCTAATCTCCTCTACAACCACCCTAGTGTGAGCACTGCTCGGAATCCATGTTGAGATCTTTGGTAACTCTGACACACTATGGTTTAAGGTTCTTTGGCACTTTGTCCTAAGTTCTCAATTTTTCCTCTTTCCACGTACTAAATAAGCCAATGGGCTTGTGTAAATGGCTTGTTTTCTGGATCTTTGATCAACTACGGCTAATGGGTTTTGGTCATTTTGTGTAAATGAAGATTGTTTTCTGGGTTTGATTGGCTATGACTTCAGGGTTTTGGTGAGACCTGTGTTGATACAAAATTGAAGGCCTGGCTGGGCTGGGTATACTTTGGACCTGTCTTAGGCCCACTTGTCATGCTCCAACCTCGGGGAGCGCTATTGGCGCTCAACCGCGTGAACCCTGTCGCGCAAGCCTATTAGATGTTTGCTACCCAACTCGTTTGTGATTAAGGTAGGCATGTTATCATTAGTTACGTAGTGGAAGAATTATATATACAAAGAACATCACAATTTTTCCTTACTTCATTTTCATTACATCGTAGCTAAGTTCCCAAAAATAGATGTAATTTACAAATTAGTGGAACAAGAGTTTTTAAAAGAAATACAACACTATTTACTAAATATTTCCAATACCCATTCATAACCCACATAAGTGTCTGCGGAGCCTCTAAGGATACAAATGACAGTTAGGATAATGCCGGCAACAAGGCCCCGACTATACCTCAAAACATGTAAGCATATAAACAAAAGATGTACTACATGACCCCTGGAAGAAAAGGGGCTCACCAAGATCGATCAGAAGAGGATGCGCTGCTAGCTGCGATCGGCACTGTCTGCTATGGAACCACCTATATCCATTCAAAGATGTAGCGCCCCCCGGAAAAAGGGACATTAGTACTGTCGAACAGTCATGTTGTACAGTAAAGTCTTCAAACAAATACTATAACATCACGTAGGTGATGACATAAGTTCTCGATTCACTTTCCATCTTATTAGGTTGGTACCCTTAGTGATATGTGCCACAACCCACAATACCACAGTGTTCTTACACGGAGTCCGATCTCGACCCAACCAGCTAGCTCGTCTTGTTTGAGACATCAACCTTGTCCACAATTCCAATCATCATTTCAGCACAATTACCACCATGTGTACGGCATGGCGTCCAATCACGGCCCGATTGGCTAGGCCATCTCCATTGATACACCATCCATTCAATCAATCATCTCATTACATTTTCTTCCCATCTTTTGATACATTGGCACGAAGGGTGTTATTTATAAAATCGTTCTTAGCTCTTGGTTGTACTTTACATTTTCAAGTCTGCCCTTTTTTCATATTCGACATTATTGTCACATCAATAAAATCTATCATGTAAGGCATTTGCGCACGTAAGGAAGAAGGCTTGGAAAATCTTAAGCACACGTAGGCTTTACATACAATTTGGAATAGCAGCCATCATTCAACTCTTTACATGAATCCTTAACCTTTCTCAACACATATTCTTTGTTTCAAAAACATTCTCAAATAGCATGACGACATGATAAGAATTTAGAACAATTATTGAACATGAATCTTTCTACACGACATATTAAGGAAACCAATTCTAGAACGATCAAGTTAGGAACTTACACAAAATACTTGAACACCAAGGGTTAGATTCTAACAAGAAGGGAGTTTAGCCATACATACCTCTATTGAGCTTTCTTTAAAACATTAAGATGATCCAGAAGTTAGCAACTTCAATCTATTTTAATAATATAGCAAAAATGAACTGAAAATTAGGAGAACAATCATAATTCTAGCTCACTAGAGCATTTGTCAAACAATATATGTGCATTACTTTTCTTACTGCTTTTTTATGAAACATTCTTCCATTATTCCACTCATTCTTAGTTCACAACCTTCCTACCTATTTTAGGAATACATACATGCAAGATATCTACCCCCACACCTAATAGTTGCCTTACCAATTATCCCCCTTTTTACTAGATTTTCGAAATTAAAGGCTAGAGTATAGATGCTTACCTGCAATATGAGGACCTTATTGATAATCTTCAAGTATTTAGCAAGAATTGATGGATATTATTTTGATGTTTGATCTTTCTCTCTCTGAGAACCCTCTCCCTCACTGTAGAAATATAAGAAAAATATCTCAATATGGCCTAATGTGGTGATTTAAGGGAATGGGGTCGGGTTTTAAAAATTATAAAATAGGAGCCCCGACATATATATGTGGTCGCATATGCGACCACATAATGGTTATGCAGCCCGCAAAATGACCGCAAAAGTAGCCCTCAGGGGCTTGAATTTTCTACCCAGGTCTCTAATCAGTATGTGATCCGCATACCTGTTATGTGGTCGCATAATGCACCGCAGAACCTCCCTTGGCAAAAGTCCAAGATGATTATGCGACAAATATGCGACCCGCAAAATGATTATGCGATCGCATAATTGGCCGCACAACTGGGCTCAATATTGGCAAAATTTCCTGCCTCACTCTGTGGACAATATACGGTCCACAGAGTGATTATGCGGCCGCATAATGGGCCGCAAAAATGCATTCTTCTGCAAAACATTTTTCCTTTAGGTCTGTAGCGTACTGTTCAATCCAAAAACTTGGCACCACAAAATTCCGGGTTTTCGGTAAACTTTTTTTACGGGGCCTTACACCACTATAGTTATTTTTGTAACATTGTAATTTATTTCATTTATTGGGCCTGTAATAATGATTTAATAACAATTGGGGTGTTAGTAAAATTGGAAAAATGGGTCTATTCTAATGTTTGCATGAAACATGTATAAATCCTGCCTATAGGTGTTTAATTTTTCAATGTGTTTTGCTCTTATATGTTGTTAGACAACCTGCCTATATGACTTGAGTGTTTAATTCGTTTAACATATTCTGCTTCTATATGTTTTGTTAGATATCATGCCTATATGAAATAAAATGACCAATCTCTCAATTTGCATAATTGCAGCATATTCATTAGATACTATGATGATAGGATTGTACTAGCTTATGTTCTATAATATTCATTTAGAAATCATGCCTATAGGACTTTAATTGGTTAATTTGTTGTTGTTATTATACGGATCACCTAGAAGACATGCATATAGGATCTAAGTATAAAAAATTAGTCTCAATCGCTAATCGTTAGAAATCCTGCCTATAGGTTGATACCACTCGCTTTAAAGTATTAATACTAAACTTTCAAACATTGTTTCATTGCTTATCGCTGCCACTAAAGAAAGCATGCTTATAGGTCAATGTAACGACCCGACCGATTGTTTTGCGTTATAGAACCCCGAGGCCCTAAATGAGACTTCACGTAGTTTCTTTTACGAACTTATGACTTGCGGGGATGGGTGGTTTGAGGTTTTGAAGAGTTGGAGTGGTATAGGAATGCTTCGTTCCTTTAGGTTGGCCTTTAAGGAAAAGTTTGACTTCGGTCAAAATTTTTGTAAACGACCTTGAAATCGAGATTCGAAGGTTCCGGTAGATTCGTATGATGATTTCGGACTTGGACGTGTGTTCGGAACGGGATTTTGATGACCCGGGGGCGTTTCAGTGCCTAATAGTGAATTAAGGTTTCCTTAAGTTCTCTGATTAAAACAAAAATGACATCATATAATGAAAATTGGTCGGATGGTAGTTGTTCATACTTTGATGACCCTTGTCCTTATTGTGGAGGACCATACTCGTGGAAAAATTGTTTAAATTCTCCCGGGGATGGATTGTGCGCAGAATCTCAAACCCATGAATGGAGTATTTGTGATAGGTGTTGTTCCCAAAATGGTCATTGGTATGATTGTTATTATTTGTCCATCCCTTCCCCCAAGCCCCCTCTATGATGATTCTACCTTTTATGATGAAAATTTTAGGGATCGAAGTGGAAGAAATTGAGCATGGCCGAAGTGGAGAGTTCAAGCTCGTGTTGGAGTGCTTACTTGAAGAAGGAAACAAATAGCAAAATGCCTTGGAGGAGCATTTGGAGGAATTGAAAATGAGGAGAAGCAAACCTTTGCACTCGAGGAATTGAAACATGATGTGACTCAAAATGATGAGCAGATCCACACTTTGGAGGATGAAATGAAATCATTAATGGAGGCTCATTATGCCTCTCAATTTGAAAGTGTGGAAGGAAGCAAAGAAGAGTCAAATTCCGAGGAAGAAAGTGAACTTTACTTTGAGGAATCAAGACTTGAACATCCGCCAACCGACTCCATGAGTATTATTGATGCCAATAAAAATGAGGGATTAGAGTCAAACGATGTAAATAAAAATTTGGTTGAAATTGACTCTAGTCCGGGGGAGAAAGAGGATGTCAAAATACGGGAAAAATTGGAAGTTGAAGGCTTGAAGTCACATTCCAAGCATTTTTCAACATTGTAATTGTGTGGTGATATGGGAGTTAAACTACAAGAGTTAGGGAAGGATTGCAGGGAGGAAAGACTAAGGCCCTAAATTTTATAGTTTGAAAGAACAACAAGGCAAAATGACATTCCTCACATGAAAGCCAAGAGTGAAAAATTAAGAATTTAAGGATCGGCTTGATCATCTACTTACCACCCCCACCGCCCGTGGTCACAAGCTTGATTCCAAGCTAGGTGCCCAATTCATATCATCCAAGTGGCAAGAAAAGTGGTAATGTTGACTTGCATCGTGCCACGACATTAAATGCGGCTCTTGGTGGGAGGCAACCCATAGCTTAGTATATTATTTTGCACTAATCTGCCAAGTTTTAGAATTTTTGGAGCTAAGTTACGAGTTTTTGAGACCGGGAATGTACCAAAATAGTGGCTGCCCAGAATTGCATTGCTGAACCCAGGCATTTTCACACCCGCGGTCAGTTAGGCTGCAGGTGCGACCTCGCAACAGCGGAAAAAGGAGTGCATGTGCGGATTTCCCGCATATGCGATGATTTTTGTGCACATGTGCCATCACAAGCACAACACTTTTTTCCGCATGTGCAGAATTCGTTTAAAGAAAACCCCTAACCCTCGTTTCATCAGGTCAGTGTGTTTAATCCAAAAAAAAACTCAAACAAAAAAAAATATTGTTCTATGTCCTCTCATCTCTCATCTCTCATCTCTCGCCAGGCTCGATCCTACACAAGACCACGTAGGTATTTTCTCTTGGTTCGTCCCTCTTGTTATTCTTTGTTCTTCTCCCCTGCTCTGCTTCTTTTCTTCTTCTTCTCAAGCCTTTCATGGCTGCATCCCTTATTCCCACGACCCCCTCTAATTTAGGCTAAATATCAGGGTGAGGAAATCGGTTGAGAGTAGGATAATGTGGGCTGTTAAAAATGAAAACAAAATTGTGGGAAGTCTGAGTACCAAAATTATGTGAAGAAGAAGGGATTTTACACTGCCTACAACATGTTTGATAAATGGTCCGAAAGAAAATTTTGAGCGAGGTACCAAAGATTCAGTGTTAACGAAGTAAGAACTAAATTTGGTACACTAATCCGGAAGTCTTGAGTATAGATTAGTGTTCAAAACCATGCCCCAAATAGAAAAAATAGTAAAAAAAAAAAATTGCTGGCCAGCGAACCCTTAAACGAATTCCGCGGGCGCGGATAATTTTTCGCAGATGCCGCCTCGCACCTGCGAGTCCTTCGTCGCAGGTGCGACTTCTGGTCCACTGAGCAAAGTCCGCAGGTGCACTCATTTCTTGGCAGAGCGCAACCGCACATGCGACTGAAGTTCCGCATGTGCAAAAACTGCCAAGTTCCAGCAATCCAGTTAGCTTGCATCAGGGGCTTCCCGGTCCCGTTCAACCTGGTTCTTTTACCTAATTCCAGTGTTTTAACTTGACTAAAAGTACCTTCAAAAAATAAAAACGAAGTTAGTGAGGCGGACTCACTACCCAGAATCATGAAATCACCATACGAGAAAAGACCGTGAAATTTGGTGCTGAAGAGATAAATGATTTTTATGGGCTCCCCAATCATCCGCTCGATCCCGTGCAAGAAAAAGACACATGTGAAAATGGTGGTTGGCTAGTTTCTAAGATGTGTCCTCCGGGTCATAGGGTGAGTTGGGCTACCAGGAAGAGGGCATCAAGTATGGTGATTTTACTGCTGAAGCAAAGATGTGGCTATATATCATCGCGAGCAGAGTATCCCCCTCGGGAATGTGTCTGATGTCCCATATGCTACGGCTTTGATGATTTCTTGTATCCTGGATGACATTCCTGTGAATGTCAGCCACTACATTGTGCAGGATCTAAAGGTATACGTGCTTCAGAGTGGTACATCTATGATATTCCCATCGTTGATTACAGAGTTATGCCGGCGTGCACAGGTAGATGAACGGGAGGGATATCATTGGATACCGGCAGACAAGCCATTCAACCCACTGAGAGTGACAGGTGCAGGTAGTGTGATGAAAGGTAAAAAAAGGAAGGTCACCACCACCGCTGCAGAAGCCGGATCCTCCTCACAGACTTCCACAGCTCACGGACCTTTTGGGGAGATGAACTCCCCGCTTGCATCCATTCGGGAGTTAGTGTCACGGCTCCCTAGCGGGCCCTCACACTCCCAGCCCCTGCCCGACTATTTCTTCAGAGCTGAGATGGAGACTTACTTTGATACACAGGTTAAGATGGCAGCATCTGTTTCCCAGCTCGATACCTCCTATACCAGCTTGGCCAAGGCGTATGTCAACCTCAAGTCAGCTTTTGACAAAGAAAAGGTGAAGAACAAAAAGAAGGGCAAATTCATGATAAAAATGTGGAGAGGGATTAAAGCGATCTTTAAATGGGGGCAACCGAGCAGGCGGATACCAGTTCAGGATGATGATGATAACGAGGAGTACTCCTTCGTGACAGATGGTGAGGATGATGATGATGTTGAGGATGCAGATGGGGAGAGCTCTCAGCAACACTGATTGACCTTTTCTCCTGCAGTCTGCTAGTCTGATGCAGACCTGAGGGAGACCCTGAAACTATTTTTCTATACTTTTGATATTGTGCAGTGGGGATACTGCAATATATTTAGTTGGGGGTGGCTTTAGGAGCATATTGTACTTGTACTATGACTTGTGGATGTCCCCTTGCCGGGCTTCTTTATTGTACGGATATTGTGTGCCATTGTCGGGCTTATTTTGTTATGTCCTGTGCTTTTGCTGAGCTTGGTGTGATTATTCTATTTTAATTTTTCTTTCTTGACTTATTTTCGTTAGAAGATTTTAGTTTGTATTATTTTTTCTTCTTTAGTAGTCGTTGCTTTTATTTTTGTATTATCTTTAGTATTTTTGTTCTTTCATTTTTATCTCTATGGTAGTGTTTCCTCGGGTTTTCTTTAGGCTACGGTTCTTTCCCAAGGAACATTTTTGAAGTGAACCGGGTGACTTTTCCCTATGATAGATGGCGTGACAACTTTCTTAAGGGAATTAGTCTTGTTTTGCTAGGTTGAGACTTTTGGATTATTTGGTACTAACAAAATTAGTCTCTTGTATGTGAAATGTGAATTATGAGTACCCCTCCGAATGTTGGTTTTTAAATTGAAAAAAAAAATAATTAAAAAAAGAAAAAAGAAAAAAAAAATATATATATAATAAGTTGCAGTGTAAAGAATAATTTGTGTGATAAATTTTTGGCTCTTTTAGTGACTCTTTGCCCGCTAGTTTGCATTATATTGCTCTAGATGCTCTTATTAGGAAGTAAACTTGATCCATATTGACTAGTTCATGTGCCATGTGTGTTAGAGTTTGTGTACATAATTCTTGTGTTTAATCCATCATCTAGAACTTGCCCGGTTGGTCTTTCAATGCTAAAGATAATTACGGTGGGCTGGGGAAATGACCTTAGGCATTCTTTGTGTTATTTGAAAAACCTCTTTTGCCTTTCAAGCTTACCATTGCATAAATATTATCACTAGTTACCCATTTGAGCCGTTAACCTTTTCTTTGGTCACCTCATTACAAACCTTTCCCATTTTATAAAATAATTCCCTTTTTTGAACCCCTCTCTCCTTGAACATTGAGAATGAGGCTAAAATCCTAAGTTGGGGGTGTGGTATCAAGTTGGAAATTGGTAAGGTTGTATATTGAGTGTAGGAACCTATACCTCAAAGTGTTCACATGAAATTATTCAAGATCCAAAATAAAAATATAAAAAAAAAAAAGAGAAAGGAAAAAGAAATATTTGTATATATATAGAAATATGGAACCCTGAAGAAAATTAGAGAGGTATTTATGGTGGTTCAATGTTGGTAACTAGGAGCCAATGAGGGTTATGTGGTTTGAAAAGAAACAAAGGGCAACAGGAAAGAAAAATGTGAGTAGTGTTCAAGAAGGATGTAGTCACTTATACCCAAATGTTTATCCGACCCTTCCCTAAGCCTACATTAGAAGCTTAGTCCTTATGGGATCTCCAACCGAATGTTCTTGAAAAGGCGATGAATTAAAATAAGGGCAAGCCTATGGCATGACATGTTGTAACACTTAAAAGTTTTGTGAGAGTGAGTGTATTTGTGAATTTGTCCCTTGTGTTGTTCTTGTATATATGGTGATTTTGGGACTTCTTTTCTTGTGAGGGCACATGAATTAGGATGGATTGGTGAAATTGATATATCCTAAAATGAATGAGTTGAGCATATGTAGTAGAACCGTGCTTTCGAGTCAGTCCTTGAGGATTATTCTTGTCACTTGATTATTTTGAAACCCCCTTGCAATTCTTGAAGTTTGTTTATGAGGGAGTTATTCGGGTAAGATGCATACTTGAGCCTAATTATTAGTACCAACCAAATCCATAAATATAATGCTTAGTTGGAGAATGTCATTTGTAAAGGACAGCAATACGACTTGTGATTTAAATGGTAGAACCTCATTGAGTTGTTGGTTTTGATTTGCTTGAGGACAAATAAAAGCTTTAAGTTGGGGGTGTTGATGAATGGTGATTTTACCACTCATTTTAGCTCTTTTCCGCTAGACATTGCATCCTTTAATGTTAACATGAGGTTATTTATGGTGTGTATTTTTCGTCATTCAGGGAAATGATGCCATGAAGTGATTGGCGTTGAATTGAAGTGGAATTGAGCACAAATTGGTGGAAAAAGCACAAAAGCCTTCAGTGATTCCGCACCTAAGGAATTTTGGTCGCTGGTGCGAATTCGCACCTGTGAAGAAGTGCTCTGCACCTGCAAAATTGGCTCAAATGTACTGAGGCCGCACCTGCGATGTGGTAACTGCACCTTCGGACTTTTGGTCTCTGGTGCGAAATCACACCTCGAAGAAGTGCTCCGCACCTACGAAACTGGCTCAAATGTACTGAGGCCGCACCTGCGACGTGGTATTCGCACCTGCGGAACCACATGTGTGGTAATTTGGTGCGCATTTGCGGAAAACAACAACATCACTTTGAATCACACCTGCAATGTGGAATCCGCATCTGCGGAGCTGCGCCTGCGAGGAATTATCCGCAGGTGCGGTCAACGGGCATCTGACCTGGACAGATTTGTAAAATCACATTTTCCCAATCCCAAACCCACATAATCTCGACCTAATAGATATTTTCAGTATCTTTTGACTTATTTTCAGTAGAGACACAAGAGGAGAACAAGTTTTGAAGCTAGGGTTTGCACACACACTTGGGTTTTGAAGATTTCAAGCTTGTGGTTAAGGATTTCTTACCCATTTATGTTTTTTCTTCATTTAATTGATTTGTATTGAATATTTAAATGTGTAGTATTTATTTCCAACACTAATTCTTGTTTATGGAAATATTCATGTTTAAAGTGTGGATTAAATACCTTGTTGTGCTTATGTATTGAATGATTGTTATTCTTTTATGAAGTGAGTTAGTGTTTCTTTTATTATTCTTGTTCTTTAATGTTTCTAAAGGGATTAGCTAAACCTAGGACTCGCCCATTAACTCTGAATTAATTTTAGAAAAGATAATTAATTAACAAGAACTTGAGGTTTTAACCCTCATTTTATAGATTCTACCTAGGAATATGATTGAACTACTTGTACACATATCCGGGTGTTCTTAATATCTTAATTGGGCTAGGAATAATTCAATTAGGAAGTCTTGTTAGTCTTTGGAAAAAGCTAATTAAGAATTATTATCCGTGGCTAATTAATATAAACTCACTCATATTTGTAAAATCGTGAAATACATTGGATCGTTACTTGAGTGTAATTCCCGATGCATTCATACTTGTAGCCATTGATCATTTTAGTTGCTTTCTATGTTAGTTTATATTTTTGTATTTAGATATAAATATTTTTACAACCAAAATCTAAGTGTTTGGCATTGCGCAATAAGTGACAATTCTCTTACATTCTTAATGGCCTACATATTGTTCTCTGTGGGGTTCGACCTCAACCTAGTTGGGTTATTATATTTGACAAACGATTGCTTACACTATTTTAAGGTGTAATATGAGCGTATAATCGAATGCAACAACAAACCAGCGAACACGAAGTCTAGCTGGGCTACACCT
>ML400537.1:918-90945 GCA_005239525.1 Nicotiana knightiana | reverse complement strand
GGGGGGTTGGTGGTGGTGCGACCGCATAGAAAAAATTGACCGGCCCAGCGACTTACACTATAAGAATGCAATTGTTCCTATGTGAACGCATAGAGCATTTTTCACCCCTGCCCAACTCCTTCTTCGCGAACGCGTCCGTACACCCGCGAACGCAAAAGAAGGAAACCAGAACATGGTAAATCTGGTTTCTTGCATTTACCTCCGAGGTGTCCGAAACTCACCCGAGCCCCACAGGACCACGTTCAAAGGCACTGGCAGGTCTCTATTCATGATACGGACTAGCTGGAATTCTCGTAATGCGAAAAACAACAACGAAACTAAGAATTCGACCCCAAAACCAAATCGAATCAAACTTTGAACTTCAAGTTCTTGAATTCACTTTCAACATGCCGAAACATACCTATACTACTCGGAATGATGCCGAATTTTTCGAGCAAGTAATAAATGACATGGCGGAACTATTCCCGGTCCTAGAATTCCGTTCGAACTTCGATAACACAAAAACACGTTCCAAACCTCAATTTTTGAACTTAAGGAATCATATTTCACTATTTGGCGCCGAAACGCTCCCGGGTCATCCGAAACCCATTCTAAACATGCGCCCAAATCCGAAATGATCACACGAACCTACTGGATCTTTCAAATCACAATTTTGAGGTCGTTTACAAGAAATGTTGACCGAAGTCAAACTTGTCTTTTAAGGCCAACCTTAAGGAACTAAGTGTTCCTATACCACCCAAAATTCCTCAAAACCTCGAACTACCGTCCCCGTAAGCTATAAATTAGTAAAAGCAAATATGGAAAGTCTTGTTTAGGGGCACGGGGTTCTAGAACACAACATGACCGATCGGGTCATTACACATAGAAACCATGTCTAAATAGCATAATGGATTTAATTTTCCTCAATTCTAAAAGTATCAAACGCCTAATAGGAAGATTTGTTTGCGCGCATTTGTTGTCTAAGTGTGGAGGATAACTTGAGCCCTTCATTGCTTTTACATGAAGTCCCACTTATTTTTTATGTCGATTAGTTTTATCATTTCTGAGCAGCCTAAGTTAAATCTAAAACTATCAAAAATAGATGCCCAAACGCCTCTTGGGACATAGACATGGGACTGGTAGTGCACGCATAGAGCACGGTTTAGAATCAACTAGCGCCCTTTAGGTAAGAACTTAAAAATAGTAATCGGGTAGCATGAGAATATAGTCTGTTCCAGCTACTAATACAAGTAACGCCCCATCTCGAAGGAGTTACGAAGTATTATTTATGTTGCATGGGGTGATCCTTTAGGCTAAAAAACTTAAAACCCCACATCTTGTCCCTAAATAAATTATTTGTGTTTACTCAAGGACTTTCTAGTAATGAATTTTTCCAAACTTCTTGTCTTTCTCCCTGACTATTTGACTAATTCGTATAATTCGAGTTCATATGGGACCCACAATTGTGGACCTCGATGATTCCTAAAACATTCTCCTCGAGATAATTTGAGCCCTTACCCGATATTTTGTGATACAGACTTGTTAAACAAAAGTTATTTGCTAATATATAGGTGCCCTAACGCACCTAACACCTGTTAGGTGGCGACTCTCTCTTTTAACACCATCCTTAAAAGGGTTGTCACGTGTTGAAACCCGATTTTGCGAGAAAAAGGAGCGCGACAATAGTCCTTAAGAAGCTCCAACCATCTCTGCTGACGCAAATTAAGATCCTTATGCTTAAATAGATGTTGCAGACTATGGTGACCAGTATAGATCTCACAATGAAACCCATATAAATAGTGCCGCCAAATCTTTAAGGCGTGAACAATGGCTGCTAACTTATGATCATGGACAAGATAGTTCTTCTCATGAGTTTTCAACTGGTGTGAAGCATAGGCAATTACCTTATCCTTCTGCATCAAAATACATCCAATGCTTATCCTCGAGGCATCACAAACAAGGTATAAGAACCTGAAGCTAATGGCAGGACTAACACTGGAACTGTGGTCAAAGCAGTCTTGAGCTTCTGAAAGCTCTCCTCACACTCGTCTGACCACCTGAAGGGAGCACCCTTTTGGGTCAATTTTGTCAAGGGTGATGCAATAGATGAAAATCCCTCCACGAAGCGATGATAGTAACACGCCAAAAAAAGAAGGCTCCTAATCTCCGTGGTTAAGGACGGTCTAGGCCAACTCTGAACCGCCTCTATCTTCTTTAGTTCTACCTAAGTACCATCACTGAACACCACGTGCCCCAAGAATGCTACTGAACCGAACCAAAACTCACACTTGGAGAACTTTTCATAAAGTTTCTCCTCCTTCAATCTCTGTAATACAAGCCTCAAATGCTGAGGATGCTCCTCCTGGCTACGAGAGTATACCAAGATGCCATCAATTAATACAATAATGAATGAGTCCAAATATGGCTAAAATATACTGTTCATATAATGCACGAACGATGTTGGGGCATTTGTTAGCCCAAAAGACATCTGTGACGACCCGGTCGGTCGTCTTAAGAATTAATGCCCCTATACCCTATTAAGCATTTTCCCCAAGTCTATTTCTGCTAATTTGAATTGTCGGGACGTTCAGTTTTGAGTTTCGGAGAGTTTTGGGACACTTAGTCCCAAAATGAGAGCTTAAGTGTTGAAAAGTTTCCTGTAGTTGGAGCAGTGTGAAGACGGCCTTGGAATGGAAATTCGATGGTTCCGTTAGCTCCGTTGGGTGATTTCGGGGTTGGGAGCGTGTTCAGAATGTATTTTGGAAGTCCGTAGCTCATTTAGGCTTGAAATGCCGAAGTTTGAATTTTTAAAGTTTGAAGTCCGATAGTGAAATTTTGATCCGAGGGTCGGAATGGGATTCCGGAAGTTGCAGCATTCTGTCATCTTGTTTGGGATGTGTGTGCAAAATTTGAGGTCATTCGCATAAGTTTAGATGTGTTTCGGCATCAGATGTGAATTCTAGAATTTTCCTATGTTTTTAGGCTTGAACCTATGCATAATCGATGATTTTGATGTTATGAGATGTGTTTTTAAGGCCCGACCTAGTTCAAATAAGGTGTTAGGGTTGGTTGGTGGTTTTGGTTGAGGTCCCGGGGGCCTCGGGGTTGTTTCGGATGCCTAACGGGAGAAATTTGGGACTTAGCTACTGCTGAACCAGGCCTCTTCTGGTGTCTTCGCACCTGCGAAGGTTTTTCCATAGGTGCGGACTCGCAGGCCCATGGGGATTGATCGCAGGTGTGACGTAAGAGGGGATTAGGCCAGTGGTCGCAGGTGAGACTTGGGTTCCGCAGGTGCGGGACCGCAGACGCGACCAAACGACCACAGGTGCGGCCCTAGTGTAACTTAAGTGATTTCCACACCCGCGATGCTTTTTCTGCAGGTGCGGTGATCGAGCACGCAGGTGCGAATTCCCTGTGTGTTTTATTCCAAAAATCCGAGAGTTCATCTCATAATTCTAAAAATCATGTACGGGCTCAAGAATTGGAGATTTTCTGTGGGTTTTAAAGAGAAGGGTCGTAGTTAACATTTCCTAATCTTAATTCATTATTAGACCATTAATTCCCGTTGTTTTCTTTAGATTAATTATCAAAAATGGGGGAAAAACCATAGGAAAGTGATGAGATTTTCGCCAACCCAAAATTCTGGAAATTTAAGGGGTTCTTCGCATCGGATTTCGATTGTTTCTAGTTGAATGAGTTCCTGAGTGAATGGGTGTCCGGATAATATAACTTTTACCCGATTCCTAGACGTGGGCCCGATGGGCATTTTTGTCATTTTACCTAATTTCGCGGCTTAGCTTGAATTAAATAATAAAAATCAGTTGCATGAGATGTTACTTATGATATGTAATTGAGTTGTATAGATTTTGGCCATTTGGAGTCGGATACTCGTGGCAAACGTGTGGTTTCGAGTTGATTATGAGCCGGTTCGAGGTAAGTGGCTTGTCTAACCTTGTGCGGGGGACCTTACCCCTTAGGATGTGATATTTGGTAATTTAATGCCTTGTACGTGATGTGACGAGCGCGTACTTGTGCTAATTCTTGAAAATCCGATTTTACTTTAAATATTTAGCCTATGTTTCTTTCATACCTGTTTTATTCTAATTGCAACTACAGTCTATGTTAGCTTAGAAAATCATGCCTAGTTGCCCCAAATTGCCTATTTGCTTAAATTGCCTTAATTGCACTACGTGAAGCATGTTAGACTGGAATTACTTGTTGCCTTGTATTTTCGCACTCTAATTCTTAATGACTTCTTGTTGTGGCTGTGTATTTACTTTGGGACTACGGGACGTTATCCCGGGAGATCCCCCTGCATATTTACTCTGGTACTACGGGACATAATCCGGGGAGATCCCCCTGCATATTTACTTTAGGAATACGGGACGTTAACCCGGGAGATCCCCCTGCATATTTACTTTGAGACTATGGGACATTACCTCGGGAGATCCCCCTACATATTTACTTTGGGACATCGGGACGTTATCCCGGGAGATCCCCCTGCATATTTACTTTGGGACTACGAGACGTTATCCCGGGAGATCCCCCTGCATATTTACTTTGGGACTAAGGGACGTTACCCTGGGAGATCCCCCTGCATATTTACTTTGGGACTACGGGATGTTACCCCGGGATATTCCCCTGCATATTTACGTTTGGACTATGGGACGGTATCCCGGGAGATCCCCCTGCATATTTACTTTGGGACTACGGGACGGTATCTCGGGAGATCCCCCTGCACAGATGATGATCCTTCGGTTATACATATGATGGACTACGGGACAGTATCCCGGGAGATTCACTAGACAGTTGAGAAAAGGACTACAGGACGGTATCCTGGGAGATCATCATTGTTACCATTGTTATTGAGATGTTCATACTCCGTGTTTACTCTGTTCTTGTGTTTTCTTATTGCCTTGTTTGACCTGACTTACTTCAATGTTGTATTCATTATTACTGTCTATTTTCATGCTGTAAATCCCTATTATATTGTTTGACCTCAATAAGGCCCTGACCTTCCTCGTCACTACCCGACCGAGGTTAGGCTTGGCATTTACTGAGTACCGTTGTGGTGTACTCATGCCCTTTTTTGCGCATGTTATTCATGTACAGATCAAGGTACCTCCACTCAGGCACACTATCCCCGAGGTTGAGAGATACAGCACAGACTTCGAGGTACATCTGTCGCGTCCGCAGACCAGGATTCTCTATCTTATTCCAGCTTTTGTGAAAAGTTTTATCCTTCCCTACAGTTGTATAGACATTCTGGAGTTAGATCAGTGTATTATATTCTGTTAGCCTATGGTTCCCGTGAGTTTCCGGATATTGTAGACTTCCGTATTATTTTGGGTGGTATATGCCAAGTGGCATTTACTTACAGTTTTTCTTTTAGATTGTTCCGTTTTTTACTTAATTATTCCGCAAGTTATGCTGATATTCCGTATTGCTAGGATTAACTAGTTATAGGAGCTAGGTTCCATCACGACATATTCACCGAGGGCGAACTGGGGTCGTGACAATTTGGTATCAGAGCTTTACGTTTATAGGAGTCACGGAACACGGGCCGGTTTATTAGAGTCTCGCTGATCGGTATGGAGACGTCTGTACTTATCTACGAAGGGCTATGTAACTGTTTAGGAAAAATCTTCACTTCATTGATTTCCTTGTCATGCAATATTTTGACATTAATTCTAAACCTCTGTTTACTATTCTCCCACAGATGGTGAGGACACATGTTACTCGAGACAATCAGGCGCCCGTGCCCCCTACAGCAGCCGTCAGAGGCTAGGACTGGGGTAGAGGCCGAGGATGCGCACGTGGTCCAGCGAGAGCACCTGCGCGAGCTACCGCCGAGGTAACACCAACAGATCCAGCCAAGGTCCAGACACCTGACACGCCTATTTCCACTACTACTCCATCCCTTTAGGAGACATTAACTCAGTTCATGTCTATGTACACCACTCTGGCTCAACCAGGGTTGCTTCCCTTTGCTGCAGCCACATCCCAGGACGGGGGAGGAGCGCAGACTCCCGCCGCCCGCATTCCTGAACAGCGAGTGCATGTGCCACCTGTAGTGCTAGTTCTTCCCGAGGAATGGTTATCTATTTCGGAGGACGAGCAGTGGAGACTTGAGAGCTTCAAGAAGTATGACCCTCCGATATTCAGTCGACTAGTATCAGATGATGCCTTGGGGTTTCTAGGGGAGTGTCACCGTATTTTTCGCACTATGGGCATATCCGGATCTAGTGGGGTTTCCTTTACTACCTTCCAGCTTCGGGGAACCGCTTATGATTAGTGGCGCACCTATGAGTTAGACAGCCTAGACGAGGCTGCTTCACTGGCCTGGACCCAGTTCTCAGATATGTTCCTGAGAGAGTTCGTTCCTCAGAGCCTTAGGGAACCATGGCGCGCAGAGTTTGAACATTTATGCCAGGGTGCTATGACAGTTTCAGAGTATGCTATCCGTTACACCAGATTGGATAGGCATGCACCTGCTTTGGTTGCTACTGTCCGCGAGAGGGTTTGCCGGTTCATTGAGGGTCTTACCCCACCCATCAGATCTAGCATGGATCGAGAGTTAGAGATGGACATTCCTTATCAGCAGGTAGTGAGAATTGCTAGGAGGATCGAGGGTATGCTTGCTAGGAGCGAGAGGAGAGGGAGGCCAAGAGGTCTCGAGAGTCGGGCCACTTCTCTGGTGCCCGTACCCCGGTAGTAGGTCGTCATGGTAGGGGCTATATGGTCCGCCCAGTTCATTCAGCGCTTCCAATAGCCAGCGGTACCCCAGCTCCACCCAGGCCTCAGGAGCCTTATTATACACCTCCAGTTTCTAGCGCTCCTCCTGCGCGGGGTGCTTTCAGAGGTCAGTCTGGCAGACCTGGCCCTAGCCAGTCATAGCCACCACACCCTCCCAGAGCTTATTTCGAGTGTGGCGATACACGCCATGTGGTTAGGGACTACCCCTGACTTATTAGGAGTGCATCTTCACAGACTTTTGAGCCACAGCGTGCTTAGCAGGGTTCTCAAGCAATGATCACAACTCCAACTGCTACCCCACCTGCCCATCCAGCTAGGGGCGGAGGTCATGGAGGTAGAGGTCTCCCTCGAGGCAGAGGCCAGGCCTGATATTATGCTATTCCTGCTCGTACCGAGGTTGTTGCCTCTGATTCTGTAATTATAGGTATTATACTAATTTTTCATAGAGTTGCATCGGTTTTATTCGATCTAGGCTCCACACATTCTTATATGTCTTCCTATTTTGCTCCGCATTTGGGTATAGCCCGAGATTCTTTGGGTTCTCCTTTTTATGTTTCTACTCCTGTGGGGGATTCTCTTGTTGTGGACCGCGTTTACCGGTCATGTTTGGTTGCTATTCGTGGTTTTGAGACCAGTGTGGATTTATTGTTACTCGATATGGTGGATTTTGATACTATCTTGGGCATGGCCTGGTTTTTGCCCCATTATGCTATTCTTGATTGTCACGCCAAGACTGTGACGCTTGCTATGCCAGGTATTCCGCGTGTTGAGTGGAGTGGTACATTATATCACACTCCCAGTAGAGTTGTCTCTTTTCTTAAAGCTCAGTGTATGGTTGAGAAGGGGTGTGCCGAGTATATAACTTATGTGAGAGATGTCAGTGTTGATACCCCTTCTGTTGATTCAGTTCCAGTGGCACGAGATTATCCCGATGTGTTTCTAGCTGATCTTCCGGGCATGCCGCCCGATAGAGACATTGATTTTGGCATTGATTTGTTGCCGGGAACTCAACCCATTTCCATTCCTCCTTACTGTATGGCTCCTCCTGAGTTGAAGGAGTTGAAGGATCAGTTACTAGAATTGCTTGATAAGGGTTTTATTCGACCCAGGGTTTCACCTTGGGGTGCTTCTGTCTTGTTTGTGAAGAATAAGAAGGATGTTTCTATGCGCATGTGTATTGATTATCGCTAGTTGAACAGGGTTACAATGAAGAACCATTATCCCTTGCCTCGTATTGATGATCTATTTGACAAGCTTCAGGGCGCACATGTATTTTCTAAGATTGATTTGCACTCAGGTTACCATTAGATGAAGATTCGGAAGCCGGATATCCCGAAGACTGCTGTCAGGACTCGGTATGGCCATTACGAGTTTCTAGTTATGTCATTCGAGCTGGCTAATGCCCCCGCAACATTTATGCATTTGATAAACAATGTGTTCAGGCCAATCTCGACTCGTTCGTCATTGTTTTCATAGATGATATTCTTGAGCAGCACCTGCGGACAGTGCTTCAGACCCTGAGAGAGAAGAAGTTGTATGCAAAGTTTTCAAAATGTGAGTTTTTGTTGAGTTCTGTGGCATCTTAGGCCACGTGGTATCGAATGAGGGCATTCGAGTGGATCCAAAGAAGGTAGATGCCGTGCAAAGTTTTCCCAGGCCGTCCTTAGTTTCAAAGATTCGTAGTTTCCTTGGCTTGGCAGGTTTCTACCATCATTTTGTGGAGGGATTCTCATCGAGTGCAGCCCCTATGACTAGATTGACCCATAAGGGTGCTCCATTTTAGTGGACAAAGGAGTGTGAGGCGAGCTTTCAGGAGCTCAAGCCAGCTTTGACTACAGCGCCAATCTTGATATTGCCTACTGGTTCGGAGTCTTATACAGTTTATTGTGATGCCTCGCGAGCTGGCCTTGGAGCGGTGCTGATGCAGGACGGTAGGGTGATTGCCTACGTGTCCAGACAGTTGAAGATACATGAGAAGAATTACCCTGTCCATGACCTTGAGTTAGCTGCCATTGTTCATGCCTTGAAGATCTGGCGTCATTATTTGTACGGTGTGCCTTGTGAGATTTATACTGACCACCGGAGTTTTCAGCGCATATTCAGGCAGAATGATCTAAATTTGCGCCAACATAGGTGGTTAGAGTTGCTAAAGGACTATGACATCACTATATTATACCACCCGGGGAAGGCCAATGTGGTGGTTGATGCCTTGAGTCGCCAGGCCGAGAGTTTGGGGAGTTTGGCATACCTTCATGCAGCTGAGAGGCCTCTAGCCTTAGTTGTTCAGTCCTTAGCCAGTTAGTTCGTGAGATTGGATCCTTTTGAGCCTTGCCGGGTATTAGCTTGTGTTGTTTCTCGGTCTTCCTTATTCGATCGTATCAGGGAGCGGCAGTACGATGATCCTTATATACTTGTCGTCAAGGACACGGTCCAACACGGTGATTCCAGAGACGTGACCATTGGAGATGACGGGGTATTGAGGATGCAGGGTCGGATTTGTGTGCCCAATGTTGATGGGCTTCGGGAGTTGATTTTAGCAGAGGCCCATAGTTCGCGGTATTCCATCCATCCGGGTACAGCGAAGATGTATCAGGATTTGAGGAAGCACTATTGGTGGCAAAGAATGAAGAAGGATATACCAAGTGTCTCAACTGTCAGCAGGCCAAATGTGAGCATCAGAGACGGGGAGGGTTACTTCAGCAGATTGAGCTTCCAGAGTGGAAGTGGGAGCGGATCACCATGGACTTTGTTGTTGGACTTCCTCGGACTTTGAAGAAGCATGATGCTATTTGGGTGATTGTGGATCGGCTGACCAAATCATCCCATTTCATTTTGGTACTGACTACTTATTCATCGGAGCGGTGGCAGAGATTTATATTTGGGAGATCGTTCGTCTGCATGGTATTCCAGTTTCTATTATTTCAAACAGAGGTACTCAGTTCACTTCACGATTCTGGAGAGCCGTTCAGCAGGAGTTAGGTACCAGGGTGGAGTTGAGCACAACATTTCACCCAGACTGACGGACAGTCCGAGCGCACTATTCAGATTCTTGAGGATATGCTTCGTGCATGTGTGATTGAGTTTGGAGGATCTTGTCAGTTCTTGCCATTGGTGGAGTTTGCTTACAACAACAGTTATCAATCCAGCATTCAAATGGCGCCGTATAGGGCTTTATATGGTAGGAGGTGCAGATCTCCGGTGGGTTGGTTTGAGCCGGGTGAAGCCAGGCTATTGGGCACAAAGTTAGTTCAGGATGCATTGGAGAAGGTCAAGGTGATTCAGGATAGACTCCGTACAGCCCAGTCCAGACAGAAGAGTTACGCGGACCGGAAGGTTCGTGATGTTTCATATATCGTCGGAGAGCGGGTTTTGCTTCGGGTTTCGCCTACGAAGGGCGTTATGAGATTTGAGAAGAAAGGGAAGTTCAGTTCGAGGTTTATTAACCCTTATGAGATATTGAGGCGTGTTGGGGAGGTTGCTTATGAGCTTTCCATACCTCCAAGCTTGGCAGGAGTCCATCCTGTATTTCATGTTTCGATGCTCCGGAGGTATCACGGTGATCCGTCTCATGTCTTGGATTTCAGCTCAGTCCAATTGGACAAGGATCTATCATATTTTGAGGAGCCTGTAGCTATATTGGATAGGCAGGTCAGAAAGCTTAGGTTAAAGAACATCGCTTCATTATTGGTTCAGTGGTGGGGTCAGCCGGCCGAGGAGGCAACCTGGGAGATTGAGCAGGATATGCATAGCAGTTACCCACATCTTTTCACTACTTCAGGTATGTCTTTATGCTCGTTCGAGGAGGAACGAATTTTTAAGTGTGTGAGGATGTGACGACCCGGCCAGTCATCTTAATAATTAATGACCCGATCCCCTATTAACTATTTTCCCCAAGTCTATTTCTGCTAAATTGAATTGCCGGGACGTTCGATTTTGAGTTTTGGAGAGTTTTTGGACAATTAGTCCCTAAATGAGAGCTTAAGTGTTGGAAAGTTTCTCGTAGTCGGAGCAGTGTGGAGACAACCTCGGAATGGAAATCTGATGGTTCTGTTAGCTCCGTTGGGTAATTTCAGGGTTGGGAGTGTGTTCGAAATCTATTTTGGAAGTCCGTAGTTCACGAGGCTTGAAATGCCGAAGTTTGAATTTTTGGAGTTTCCAGTCCGATAGTGAAATTTTGATCCGAGGGTCGGAATGGAATTCTGGAAGTTTCAGTAGTTCTGTCATGTCGTTTGGGATGTGTGTGCAAAATTTGAGGTTATTCGGAAAAGTTTAGACGTGTTTCGGCGTCGGATGTGAATTCTAGAATTTTCCTAAGCTTATAGGCTTGAACCTATGCATAATCGATGATTTTGATGTTATGAGACATGTTTATAAGGCCCGACCTAGTTCAAATAAGGTGTTAGGGTTGGTTGGTGGTTTTGGTTGAGGTCCCGGGGGCCTCGGGGTTGTTTCGGATGCCTAACGGGAGAATTTTGGGACTTAGCTACTGTTGAACCATGCCTCTTCTGGTGTCTTCGCACCTGCGAAGGTTTTTCCGTAGGTGCGGACTCCTTGGAGTGTGGGGATTGATCGCATGTGTGACTTAGGGGGGATTAGGCCAGTGGTCGTAGGTGCGACCTGGGTTCCGCAGGTGCGGGGCCGCAGGCGCGACCAAACGACCGCAAGTGCGGCCCCAATGTAACTTAATTGATTTCCGCATCTGCGATGCTTTTTCCGAAGGTGCGATGATCCAGCCCGCAAGTACGAATTCCCTGTGTGTTTAATTCAAAAAATCCAAGAGTTCATCTCATAATTCTAAAAATCGTGTAAGGGCTAAAGAATTGGTGATTTTCTGTGGGTTTTGAAGAGATGGATCTTAGGTAACATTTCCCAATCCTAATTCATTGTTATACCATTAATTCCCGTTGTTTTCTATAGTTTAATTATCAAAAATGGGGGGAAAACCATAAGAAAGTGATGAGATTTTTCCCAACCCGAAATTCTGAAAATTTAGGTGTTCTTGGCATCAGATTTCGATTGTTTCTGGTTGAATGAGTCCGTGTGTGAATGGGTGTCCGGAAAATATAAATTTTACCCGATTTCGAGACGTGGGCCCGAGGGGCATTCTGGTCATTTTACCTAATTTCGCGCCTCAGCTTGAATTAAACATTAAAAATTCAGTTGCATGAGATGTTAATTATAATGTGTGATTGATACTCTTGGAAAACGTTTGGTTTCGAGTTAATTTTGAGCCGGTTTGAGGTAAGTGGCTTGTCTAACCTTGTTTGGGGGACCTTACCCCTTAGGATGTGATATTTGGTAATTGAATGCCTTGTACGTGAGGTGACGAGCGCGTACTTGTGCAAATTGTTGAAAATCTGGTTTTACTTTAAATATTTAGCCTGAGTTTCTTTCTTACCTATTTTATTCTAATATCAACTATAGTCTATGTCAGCTTAAAAAGTCATGCCTAGTTGCCCTGAATTGCCTATTTGCCTAAATTGCCTTAATTGCGCTACGTGAAACATGTTAGACTAGAATTACTTGTTGCCTTGTATTTCCGCACTCTAATTATGAGTGTCTTCTTGTTGTGGTTGTGTATTGAATTTGGGACTAGGGGACGTTATCCCGGGAGATCCCCCTGCATATTTACTTTGGGACTACGGGAAGTTATCCCGAGAGATCCCCCTGCATATTTACTTTGGGACTACGGGACGTTATCCGGGAGATCCCCCTACATACTTACTTCGGGACTGCGGGACGTTATTCCGGGAGATCCCCCTGCATATTTTCTTTGGGACTACGGGACGTTATCCCGGGAGATCCCCCTGCATATTTACTTTGGGACTACGGGACGTTATCTATGGAGATCCCCCTGCACATTTACTTTGGGACTACGGGACGTTATCCCGGGAGATTCCCCTGCATATTTACTTGGGGACGACGGGACGGTATCCCGGGAGATCCCCCTGCACATATGGTGATCCTTCGGTTATACATATGATGGACTATGGGACGTTATCCCGGGATATCCACTAGACAGTTGAGAAAAGGACTACAAGACGGTATCCTGGAAGATCCTCATTGTTACCATTGTTATTGAGCTATTCATACTTCGTGTTACTCTGTTCTTGTGTTTTCTTTTTGCCTTGTTTGACCTAACTTACTTCACTGCTGTATTTATTATTACTGTCCGTTTTCATATTGTATATCCCTATTATATTGTTTGACCTCAGTAGGGCCCTGACCTTCCTCGTCACTACCCGATCGAGGTTAGGCTTGGCACTTACTGAGTACCGATGTGGTGTACTCATGCTCTTTTCTGCCCATGTTTTTCATGTGCAGATCTAGGTACCTCTACTCAGGCGCACTATCCCCGAGGTTGGGAGATACAACAGAGACTTTGAGGTACATCTTCCGCGTCCGCAGACCAGGAGTCTCTAGCTTATTCCAGCTTTTGTGAAAAGTTTTGTCCTTCCTTACTATTGTATAGACATTCTGGAGTTAGAGCAATGTATTATATTCTGTTAGCCTATGGTTCCCGTGAGTTTCTGGGTTTTGGGGCGATATTGTAGACTTCCGTATTATTTTTGGTGGTATATGCCAAGTGGCATTTACTTATAGTTTTTCTTTTAGATTGTTTCATTTTTACTTAATTATTCCGCAAGTTACGTTGATATTCCACATTGCTAGGATTACCTAGTTATAGGGGCTAGGTTCCATCAAGACATGTTCACGGAGGGCGAACTGGGGTCGTGAAAACATCACCATGAACTCATAATGGCCATAACGGGTCCTGAACGCTGTTTTAAGAATATCTAAATCCCGAATCTTCAGCTGGTGATACCAGGACCTCAAATCAATCTTGGAGAACACCTTCGCTCTCTGAAGCTGGTCAAATAAATCATAAATATGAGGCAAAGGATACTTGTTCTTGACTGTGACCTTGTTCAACTGCCTGTAATCAATACATATCCTCATGGACCATCCTTTTTTTTCACAAATAGAATCAGTGCACCCCAAGGTGACACACTAGGCCAAATAAACCCATTATCAAGGAGTTCCTGAAGCTTTTCTTTCAATACCTTCAAATCCGCCGGTGCCAAATGATACGGTGGAATAGGAATGGGTTGAGTGCCCAATACCAAATCAATATCCCTGTCAGGTGGCATGCCCGCCAAGTTTGCATGAAACGCATCTAGAAAATCGTGTACTACCGAAATAGTATCAATGGCAGGAGTCTCTGCACTAACATCCTTCACAAAGTCCAAATAGGATAGACAACCCTTCTCAACCATATGTTGAGCCTTCAAATATGAAATCACTGTACTAGGTACATAGACTATAGAACCACTCCACTCAACCCTTGGCAACCCCGTCATCGCCAACATCATGGTCTTAGCGTGGCAATCTAGAACGTCATGACATGGATATAACCAATCCATACCCAATATCACATCAAAATCAACCATACTGAGCAGAAAAAGGTCCACTAGGGTCTTCGGACCCCCAATAGTCACCACACATGACCGATATACGCGGTCTACAATAATAGTATCGCCCACGGGAGTAGACACATGAATAGGTGAGACTAAAGACTCACGGGGCATATCCATAAAATGAGAAAAATACGAGGAAACATATGAATAAGTGGATCTAGGATAAAACAATACAGAGGAATCTCAATGGCAAACTGAGACAATACTTGTAATCACAGCATCTGAAGCAATGGCATCTGGTCTGGAAGGGAGGGCATAGAAACGGTCTTGGCCGCCCCTTGATCAGCCTACCCCCCTTGGGTGGCCCTTACCTAACTGTGCTCTACCCCTAACTGACTGTGTAGTTGGTGGAGTAGCTGGTACTGAAGTTGCAGGTTGAATCATCTGCTGAGATGAACCTCCTGAAAGACGGGGACAATACCTCTTAATATGGCCCAAATCTCCACACTCAAAGCAACCTCACCTGTGAATGGCAGTGGGGAGTGAAGGGAACCCTTGAGCAATAGAATGACCGCTAGAAGGTCCTGATATAGATGAACCCTGAGCTGATGGTGCATGTGACGATATTTGAGCTAATAGTGCACTAAATGATGTTTGTCCCTGCTGATAATCATGGGACCCATGACCAGACGATGCACCACGGTGAAATGGTGGAGCTGTCTGAGCATGTCAGAAATGATGGCCTCTACCCTGTTGGGACTGACCCCCAGAAGGAGCCATTAAATCTGCCCTGTCCACGAGGCCTCTTTGCCTCCCTCTAAACCCTCTCCTGGATGCGAAACATCTCAATCTGACGATCAATGTCGACAACCTCATCAAAGGTAGCAACATATGCTCTCTCTCTGGTCATAAGCAATCACAGCTGAAAAGAGAGGCCATCTATAAACCTCTTGATCCTCTCTCTTTCTGTAGGAACCAACCAGATAGCATGACGACCAACTCCAAGAATTGCATCTCATACTGCGTCACAGACAAATCACCCTGACGAAACTGCTTAAACTATCTGCACAACGTCTCTCTGCAGGACTAAGGGACGAACTTCTCCAGAAAGTCCACGGAGAACTGCTTCCAAGTAAGGGATGTTGCACCGACCGGCCTACGCCTCTCGTAAGTCTCCCACCATCTGAGTGCAGCCCCATAAAAATGAAAAGTAGCGAACGAGACCTAGAAGTCTCTAAAATACATGTTGTACGGAGTATCCTCTGACACATGTCCATGAATTCCTGGGCATCCTCTCTCTCTATACCACTGAAAGGTGGAGGCTGGAGTCTCCCAAACCTCTCCAACCTCTGCTGATCATCCTCAGGCATAGCATGAACCACAGAGTTCTGTGCAACTGCAACCGGCTAGACTGGTGGTGCCTCCTGTGATTGAATTCCCTGTACAACCTACTCAGGTGTGCGGGCCGCGGGAGTCTGAGTGCCTCTCCCGGCCTGATAAGTGGTTGTGCCCGTCTAAGCAGAGACCACTTAAGAAAGGTCGGTACACACGGTCAAAATCTGAGCTAAGGCCTCCTAAAGGCCAGGAATCACGATGGGCACAAGTGGTGCCTGAGTTGATCCCGCTGGAGCATCCATAACTGGGACATGGTCCTGATATGGGGCAACTGGTGCATCTGCAGGTACTGCCCCAGCTACTGCGCGGGCTGCACCTATGCCCCTACTACAACCTCTATTACGACCTCGGCCTCTCACGGCTCTGACCGGTGGTACTGGTGGCTGGCACTCATGCCCGGTAGTACGAGTCCTCACCATCTATGAGAGAATGAAACAACAGAAGTTTGGTTACGAGAATCAATAGATTTGCACGACAATAATTCATGATTATGTAATTTTCCCAAGGGTTCTGTAGATTCTCGAAGATAAGTACAGACGTCTCCATACCGATCCACAAGACTCTACTAAACCCGCTCATGACTCGTGAGATCTACCTAACCTAGGCTCTGATACCAACTTGTCACGACCCAAAACCTAGCTTGTCATGATGGCGCCTATCGTGGTACTAGGAAAGCCTAAATTCAACATTTCCTTTCCAAATATAGTAAAAATACCTTTTCTGAAATAACAACAGAAAGATTTAAAATTTAAATAGAAGCCTTTTGAAAATAAAATTTATCCAAAACACAATACAATTGTCCCAAACATCAGGGCGTCACTGAGTACATGAGCGTCTAATAATGAAACAAATCCACAACATTATCTAGAGTAATAAACTAAAAATACTGATAAACTAAGGAAGGGAAATCAAGGTCTGTGAATGCCATGCAGCTACCTCGATAGTCCTAGACTCCAATGCCTAAATCAGTATTCGCCGCCGTGACAAGAAATGCATGAATCTGCACACACGGTGCAGGGAGAACCGTGAGTACACCAACTCAGTAAGTAACAAGTCCAAACTATTGACTGAAGATAGTGACGAACTCAAATGGTGCAAATAATATGAAATAAATGCACATAACATAAACATTCTCTTAAAACGATTAGGCAATTCATAATCAGGAAATAAAAAAGATATGTACATCGTAATGAATATGACTCTACTGCCACTACATGCCAATGCACATACTATAAGTGATGCACCATGATGTCAGCCTAAATGCCATCACTCCCGATATCTCAACCATCCCGGAATTTATACAACACTGACCATAGGTCACCCAATACCGAGGAATAAGGACCATCTAGCATGTAAGAAGATTCATCTCTAGGTAACAAGTACTTCGGACAAGATCCATATCCAGGGAAGATCCATCCCTCAATCATTTCAACTGCGCTCACTGGGGGTGTGTTATAGACTCTAGAAGGGCTCCTACAACCCAACCTCTATCATAATCATGAATATAATTGAAGCGGCGTGCAGCATGATCCCATATATGTCACTCATACTCAGGCTCTCGGCCTCACTCGGTCATCAATCTCTCTAGTCTCACCAACGGGCTCACAATGTCATGAAAACAAACCCGGAGCAATGATATGATGAATCAATAAATAACTGAGACTGGGATATGATATAAAAAAAATGCATGAACATGACTGTGTTTGGAATATAAATGAAACTAGTGAGATGACAGCAAGAAACGACCACTAAAGTCCCAACAATAATGGAATAAAGCCTAAACATGATATCTAGCATGATTTACATCTCAAATTACTTTATCACATGATGGAAACATGGATATCAACATGATAGAGTCACTAAACGGTGCGATGGAATCACCCAGGTCACAATTCTCACGGTGCACGCCTGTCACTTGGAATGTGTGGCTCCTTAATACGAATCACATAACACATAATTTGGGGTTTCGAACCCTTAGGGCCAAGTTTGAAACTGTTACTTACCTCAAACCAAGAAAATCTGTACTCCGCGATGCCTTTGCCTCTTAGTTCGGCCTCCCGAACATCCCGAATCTAGCCACAAGTAGTACAACACAACCAATTTAGGCTAAAGGAATCAAATCTGCAAGAAACATACTAAATTATAGCTAAAAATCTTAAATAGGCCTAAACCCGAGCCCCAGGTCCACGTCTCAAAATCCGACAAAAGCTGCAAATCCTGAAAGCCTATTCAGTCACGAGCCAAACAATACCAAAATTATTCAAATCCGATAACAAAATCCTATTCAAAACCTATAAATTTTAACTCAAGATTTCTTTCTCTTTTTTCCCCAATTTCTCACCCCAAATCATAAATTGAATGGTGGAATTGAAGACATAATCATGTAAATATCCAAGTAAAAGTCACTTACCCCGATCAACTCCACGAAAATACCCTCAAAAATCTCCCAATTCTGATTTCTCTAGCTCAAATTATGAAAATGGGTTCAAACCCTCATTTTTAGAATTAATATTGTCTGTCCAGATTTCCTTCTTTGTGAATGCGACCGTCCTCTTGTTTTCGCGTAAGCCGACTTAGACCACCTCCCAATTAAATCATCGCAAACATGGCCAATGCTTCACGAACGTGAAGCTTTACCAGCTCAACCCTTCGTGAACACGGTCCTCACCTCGCGAACGTGTATACCAAGGACTTGGGGTCCCCAAATGCCTCACTCCTCTTCGCGAACACGGCACTATGCATGTTCATGATGCACACACTGCCCTACCATTTGCACCTGCTTCTTCGCAAATGCGTAAAACAAAACATCACCATCTCAGAAACACTTTTCATGGATGCGAGGCCCCTCTCGCGAACGCGTAAGAGAAAACCAGAAACAGATACAGCAACAGATCAACTGCACTTCTCCAACTCCAAACCAGTTGTTAGCCACACGGAATCACCCGAGGCCCTCGGGACCTCAACCAAACATACAAACAGGTCATATAACCCCATATGAACTTAGTCGAACCTTTGAATCGCTCAAAACAACATCAAAACATCAAATTACACTCGGATTGAAACCTAAGAAATTCTATACTTCCAAAATCCAAAAACGACACCGAAACCTATCAAACCATGTCCGAATGACCTCAAATTTTACACACACGACAAAAATGACTCCACGAACCTATCCAACTTCCGGTATTCCATTCCGTCCCCGATATCAAAATTTCCATTGTCGACCAAAGTCGTCAATTTACTTTCGCTAACTCAAGCCTAATTCTACTACGGACCTCCAACTCACCTTCCGGACATGCACCTAAGTCCAGAATCACCTAACGGAGCTAACAGAACCATCAAAATTCAAATACGAGGTCGTTTACACTTAAGTCAACATCCGGTTGACGTTTCCAACTTAAGCTTCTAATTAAGAGACTAAGTTTCTCAATTCACTCCGAAACCACTTCGGACCCAAACCAACCAACCCGGTAAGATATATAACAGATGTAAAACACAAAAGAAGCAAAAATAGGGCCCACAAGGCTATAACTCTCGAAATGACCGGTCGGGTCGTTACACTCCCCCAGCCCTATGATACGCTCAAATTACACTTTAACATAGAGTAAGCGGCCGATGTCAAATATAATAACCCAACTACATTGGGTTCGAATCCCACAGGGAATAGGCGTGAAAGAATTACTTGAATAGTGTGAAGTTTAACTTAAATCGTAATTCTATTCTGTTAGGGTAACCGGAGTATTGTAATTGAGTGTGATGTAATCGAGTGGAATAGTAACAAGTGTGATTAAATAAGATTGTAATTAATTTGATTAACTAAACCAAGGTTGTGTCCCCTTCAATGAAATGTAATCCTATCGGTGTTAATATCATATATTTCTAATGGAAAGTCCTTTTTGATATGCAAATGATTTCTAAATGACTACTAAATATTTTCCAATAGTTGAGTAGTATTTCCTCTTTAATACTTTTCCAAATATAAAAGATTTGCAATTAAGAATAATTAACTTATGCCAAATAAAATACACTTATTCCTAAGCAATTCTATTAAACAAGGTTTAAAGCCTTGAATTTTTGATATTTACTTCTTCCAAACCCTGACCCACTTTTCCAAGTAAAGAAAGAGTATATTGGCACTTGTTAATATTTTCAACCACCAACAATAAATGAAGAATAAGAAATAAATATATATCAACCAACCATTATATATATATTCAATGGTAAACACCCATTTAGGGTCCACAACCATAGTATTTAAAATTAGCCACACATGCTAAAATACAAAAAGAAGAGAATATTAAACGTCATATGCTTACAAAAGTGCAAGATTCTTCACTCTCAAACTTCTAAAATATGGGAATATTAAATGCTTGGAATATAGCTCACTTTTAAGACAATATGCCCCCACAAAACCCGAATAAATCTATTTATAGTGGGCTAAAAGTCGGGGTCAAATTTGGACCAAAATACACCTTTAAGCAAGTTATGCGACTGCATATCTGTCGCATAACAGACATGTGGTCCGTATTCTATTCAATTCCATCGCATCTTCTCAGACCTGGGTTCTAGGTAGTCGTCGCAAAGGAATTATGCGGTCCGCATTGTTGATATGCGACATCATCTTTCCATCGCATTTTTGGGCTCAGAAACTCTACCGGAGTTTGCGATCCATTATGCGGCCCGCATTGTTGTTATGAGGTCGCATAGTCAATCGCATTTTCTTTGCTTGGAATGGCTAAACAAGTTGTTGCACTTTGCGGTCTTCTTGAGCATTCTGCGTTCCGCATGTTTGATTTTCGGCCCGCATGTTTAGTTTGCGATCGCACTTTGTCATTTTCTTACTCTTTTGCGGCTTTTTGATTTCCTTTCCATGTTTTTGGGTCCTCAAGCCTCATGCAATGCAAAACATCAAAATTACATAAGTATAACGAATAATTGCATTTGAAATGAGCTAAAATCTAAGCAATTGGTATTAAATGTGCCGACATTCTCTAGCACATCAACACCCCCAACATATACTCATGCTTTTCCTCAAGCAACTAAAACAACATTATCCTATTCTAGACTCTACTAAACGACACGAGACAATAGTGACCGCAGATGGTTTTAATCGTCAGATTTAGAAGCATGTACTTTCATTTATTTACCCTTCTTGAACACTGTTATTATTTACAAAGAAGTCACTCAACCTGTGAACTTTGAGCCTCGACCAAATTGACAAAATGTTACTCTCAGCTAAGCGCACTTGCATTCAACTTCAAGAACTCAACTTCGTTAAATCTCGCAGTTCATGTACCCTCACAAGAAATAAAGTCCCAAAATCCCAATATCTCACTCTCACAACGAATTTCAAGTGTTACTACATACCACGCCATAGGCTTACCCTTATTTTAATTCGCCGCCTATTCTAAGAATGTTCGGTTGGAGATCCCATAAGGACTTTTTAAGCTTGTAATGTAGGTTTAGGGAAGGGTCGGATAAACATTTGGATACAAGTGACTACACCCTCCTTGAACACTACCCACACTTTTCTTTCTTGTTACACTTTGCTTCTTTTCAACCCACACAGCCCTCATTGGTATCTAGTTACCAACATATAACCACCTTAAATACCTCTCTACTCTTCTTCAAGGCTCCATATTTATATACATGCATATATCTCTTTTTCTTTTCTTTTCTCTTTTTCTCTTTCTCTCTTTTTTTTTCTTATAGTTTTCTTTGGGAGCGTGAATAACTTCACATGAGCATTTTAAGGTTTATGGTCCTACACTCCATATACAACCTTACCAATTTCCAACTTGACAGCACACCCCCAACTTAGGCTTTTTTGCCTCATTCTCACTGTTCAAGGAGGGACGGGTTCAAAGAGGGAATTATTTTACAAAAAGGGGAAAGGATTGTAATGAGGTGACCAAAAAAAAGGTTAAAGGCTCAAATGGGGTAAGTAGTGGTAATATTTATACAACGGGTAGTTGACAGGCTAAGGGGTTTTTCAAATAATACAAAGAGTGCCTAAGGTCATCCCTCCAACCAATCGTAAGTATCATTAGCATTGAAAGACCAACCAGGCAAGTTCTAAATGACAGAAGTAAACACAAGTATTATTTATACAAACACTAACACACATGGCACATGAACTGTTTTGACTCAACGCAGTTTTAGCTCTTGAGCGAACACTCGGAAACTTAAAGCTTTTATCATATATATGTACAATTATATGTAAACATAAGGTGAAGGAGCGAGCCTCAAGTTCACAAAAAAAAATTTTGTTATTTTTTTTATATCAACAGAAAGTTATAGTTTATTTACAGACATACATGATTGAGCCTGTACAATCACACCAAACCGGTCAAAATGTTTCATATTACTGCCATGGTTCTACTATTACACCCATGGAAAAGAACCTGGCAAAGAAAAACCAAGGGTAATTCATTACTAACTACTAAGGACGCTATGCATACAACTATCTATTTTATATATATATATATACAAAGGCCACAAAATTATACACAAGTATTACAAAAAAATAAACAATTACAAACATATACAAGGATTACAAAAAGTATCTATCCCACCCCAACTGAAAAAGCATGCATTGTCCCTAATGCATAAGATATTTAGAATAGAGTTGAGGGGCTCCCTAAGGTGCACTAAGCACTATGGGAAGCTGAATCAAGCTGAACTATAGTGGGGTCACCCAGTGGTACTAAAGCTGTGGCTGATGAGGTCTCAGCCTGAGGGGTGACCTCCACGGGAGGAGGATGGATCTCCAACTGTCTTGATGAATGAACTGGGGCCTGCGAGCTGCTAGCCTCGCCCGATGATGGCTGAGTGGTCGATGGATGGGCTTGGGCGACCAAATCTGCTAGCGAGTGCTCTATCGCCTTCTGTACAACTACTTCTTCTTTTGCAGCCGTAGTGGCAGCAACCTACTTCCTTTTATCCTGCGGACCCTCATCCTCCTTATCAGTTTCCTCCTCATCATTCTTCCCACCCTCAGACTCTTGTAGTGTGTCCGGAATATTCCCCAGAAGGGATGTCAATGGGTGTAAGTGGAGCTGGAGTCTGGGAAGCTCCGATAGTCTGTGGCTCGGGAGCTGTCATCAGGGTCGTGAAATCAAGATCTAGCCCAGCAATGTACGTGCCAACTCCCTGCTCTCCTTCCTTTGGCATGAAGGAAGATAGATCGAACTCAAGGTTTTGCATTTTTTGGAGCTCACCCTTTAGTGTATCAACCTCTATACGGAGCTTGGGCAGGCCTCCAACCTTACCCCGCTCAACTTTTTATAGCCTCACCTTAATCTGCGTCAGGCGATCCTCGTAAGATGTATGCAGCTATTGGAGTGCCGTCACTGAGGATTGGATGAGAGTCAATACCTGCCTGATAAGTATGGGGATGTCCTTCAGAAGCCGGTCTACCTTAGCATTTGTATGTTGAGTTAAGAGACCTAGCTTTGAAAGAGCTTGCAATACGGCTGAAGTATGTCCAATGCTGGCATGTGGAGTGAGTTGTGGAGTGGCTGTGGATGCCACTGTGTCCTGAGGAGAGGCAGGTGTTTGGGACTCTACAATGTCTGTGTCAGATGGAATGGGGATCTGAATCTCTGCAGGAGCAGCAACCTTCTATGGCACTGCGTCACTAATGCGTGTGATATCAATATCCTTCAGCGCTTTCACCGTCTTGTCATGGTGTGGCAATGAAGGGACGTCAAGAACCTTACAAAGGACTGTAATCAAGCACAAGACTGGAAGTGACGTGGCCGTCTAATTGGCTATGACCCCCAACTCTCGGAAGATAATATCGCCCACATCAATCTTGATACCGGTCATAATGCATGCAATGAGAAGTCCTTTCTTAATGTTTATATCGGTTTCATTCTTAGATGGAATCAGGCGAGAGGTGACAAACCTGAACCAGTGCCGATGAGGTGTTTATATCGGTTTCACATAATACCTTGTTACACTTGTGATGAGGTGTTCTAGAAGCCCCATAGGATGTGTAAAATTCTCGCACCAGTTTTTCATGAAAATCATTCGGGACCTCTATGAAGCATTCCCATTTCCTTGCGTTAATGTTCTCCATTATGTGAGGGTAGTGGTCCTAGCAACGGCGCTAAAATTTGATACGCTCAAATTACACTTTAAAATAGTGTAAGCGGTCGATTTCAAATATAATAACCCAACTAGGTTGGAGTCGAATCCCACAAGGAATAGGCATGAAAGGATTACTTGAATAGTGTGAAGATTAACTTAAATCGTAATTCTATTTTGTTAGTGTAACTAGAGTATTGTAATTTAGTGTGTTGTAATTGAGTGAAATAGTAACAAGTGTGATTAAATAAGATTGTAATTAATTTGATTAACTAAATCAAGGTTGTGTCCCCTTCTATGAAATGTAATGCTATCGGTGTTAATATGATACATTTCTAATGGCAAGTCCTTATTGATATGCAAATGATTTCTAAATGACTACTCAATATTTTCCAATAGTTGAGTGGTATTTCCTCTTTAATACTTTTCAAAATATAAAAGAGTTGCAATTAAGAATAATCAATTTATGCCAAATAAAATACACTTATTCCTAAGTGATTCTATTAAACAAGGTTTAAAGCCTTGAGTTTTTGATATTTACTTCTACCAAACCCTAACCCACTTTTCCAAGTAAAGAAAGAGTATATTGGCACTTGTTTATGTTTGCAACCACCAACAATAAATAAATAATAAGAAATAAATATATATCAACCAACCATTATAAATATATTCAATCGTAAACACCCATTAGCATTACACCAATTTAGTGTCCACAACCTTAGTATTTAAAACTAGCCACACATGCTAAACTACAAAAGGAAGAGAATATTAAATGTCATAATGCTTACAAAAGTGCAAGATTCTTCACTCTTAAACTTTCAAAAGATGGGAATATTCAATGCTTGGAATGTAACTCCTTTTTAGACAAGATTCCCCCATAAAACCCTAATAAATCTATTTATAGTGGGCTAAAGTCGGGGTCAAATTCGGACCAAAATACCCTTTTAAGCAAGTTATGCGACCGCATATATGTCGTATAACAGACATGAAGTCCGTATTCTATTCAATTCCATGGCATCTTCTCATACCTGGGTTCCAGGTAGTCGTCGCAAAGGGATTATGCGGTCCTCATTGTTGATATGCGGCTGCATCTTGCCATCGCTTTTGTAGGCTCAACAACTCTATCGAAGGTTTGCGATCAATTATGCGGCCCGCATTGTTGTTATGCAGTCGCGTAGTGGACTGCATTTTCTTTGCTTCGAACGGCTAAACAAAGTGTTGTACTTTGTGGTATTCTTGAGCATTATGCGGTCCACATGTTTGATTTGCGGCCCGCATGTTTAGTTTGCGATTCCACTTTGTCATTTTCTTGCTCTTTTGCGGTTCTTGATTTCCTTTCCATGTTTTTGGGTCTTCAAGCCTCATGCACTGCAAAACATCAAAATTACATAAGTATAACGGATAACTGCATTTGAAACGAGCTAAAATCTAAGAAATTGGTACTAAATGTGCTGAAATTCTCCGGCACATCACCCCACCTCCTCCGTCTTCCACTGTCGCTGCCACCTGCTGTCGCCACCGCATGTCGCCTCCACCACGGTCTCTACCATTATCTTTCAAGGTTAGTGTTCTACCTTATTACTCTTTTAATTTGTTTTTTTATTACATGCCTAATATCATTTTATCCAATTTTTTGAACTACATTGTAATTAAAGTGAACTACATTGTAATTAAAGTGAACTACATTGTAACTAAAATTGATTGTGCACTAATACAAGTGTATAAATTATTTAAACTAGTTAATTTGTGGTGTATAAATTATATGAACTAGGGTTTAGTGCTTTTAATTTATGAAGTTGGATTCTCTTAATTTTGTTTATTTCTTTTAGAAATAATTTATTATTTTAGGGTTTAATTTATTATTATATTAGTGTTTATTGCTTTTAGAAATTTGGGTTTATTAATTTAGGGGATAATATTTTTCTATTAGTTTTTATTGCTTTTAGAAATAATTTATTAATTTAGGGTTTAATTTTTTATTATATTATTATATTAGTGTTTATTGCTTTTAGAAATTTAGGGTTTATTAAGTTAGGGGATAATGTTGTTCTATTAGTGTTTATGGCTTTTAGAAAATTAGGCTTGACTAATTATGCTAGATTAATTGAGTGTGTTAACAAATTATAATTGAATGAGTTAGTAGAATTGAATGGCTCAACTAATTCTATATTGTAATAAGTAAATGTATTGTAATTTATGTGTTCTTTATGTAGATGGAATATCGTAGTTGGATGTATAATAGGAATTATCCTAATCATCGGTTTTTTAGGGAGGAATTTATAGAAGGGGTTAAGTAATTTATTAGACATGCAATGTCACTTGAACCATTTCAGATTGGAGGGATGAATAGGTGTCCTTGTACGAAGTGCATGTGTTTGCATTTTTTGGGTTCGGAGGATGTTACAACTCATCTTTATAGAAAGGAGTTTATGGATAATTAGTTTGTGGGGACTAGTCATGGAGAGGTTGATGGTACTGATAGTACATTTCATATTGTAGTTGTCGGTGAAAGTAGTAGGTCGGTGGAGAATAATGTTCAACATCCTAGATACCATGAAATGGTTGCAGATGCTTTTGGGATGCACTTCGATTTTGAAACTCATGAAAGTGTTGAACAGCCTCCTAATGAAGAGGAAAAATATTCTTTTGAACAGTTAGAGGCTGCTAGTCGTCCACTAAGAGAAGGGAGTATGCGCTCTCAGTTATCTCTTGCAGTTAGATTATTAAGGATCAAATCAGATACCAATATTTCTCAAGTGGGAATGGATTCTTTCATTGGCCTTATGAATGAACTAGTTCACCCAACTTTCAACATACCCGAAGATTTCTATAAGGCTAAAAGATTGGTTTCTAAGTTAGGACTCTCGTATTTGAGAATCGATTGTTGTGATGATGGTTGCATGTTGTATTATAAGGGTGGTGAAGATTTAGAAAGTTGTAAATTTTGTGAAAAACCTCGTTTTAAGCGGTTTTAAGCGGTTTTCCAGCGGAATAAAGAGGTTGTACACATCGATAAGTTCCACTCCTCATATGCAATGGCACTTTGAAAATAGAAGGTCGTCCGTTGTTATGTGTCATCCTTCAGATGGGGAAGCTTGGAAGCATTTTAATAGGACGTATCCGGATTATGCTAGTGAACGGAGGAATGTTCGGTTGGGTTTGTGTGCTGATAGTTTCACGCCATTTTTTGTTTCTGCAACACCATATTCATGTTGGCCGGTCTTTATTACGCCGTATAATCTTCCGCCTAAAATGTGTATAACTAGTCCATATATTTTTTTAAATTGCATTATTCCCGGTCCCCACAATCCAAAGAGTTTGATTGATGTATATTTGCAACCTCTGATTGATGAGCTAAAACAGTTGTGGTATGATGGAGTTGAGACATATAACATATCAACAAAGCAAAATTTTATCTTGAGTGCTAACTTAATATAGACCATTAATGATTTTCCTGCGTATGGAATGTTTTCTGGGTAAATGACTATCACGACCCGGAATTCCCACCGTCGGGATCGTGATGGGGCCTAATATTTCACTTTCTAGGCAAGTTGACGTTAGAACATTTTACTTCTTTTAGCAGCTTTAACAATAACATTAATAACGAACTAAAATATCAGATATTTTCTAGGTACAAATGCAAAAATTAAACAGCCAATCGTCGATTACAATTCCCTGAATCTGGTGTCACAAGTTCAAGAGCTTCTAAAGTAATACACATAAAGGGTTGAAATAAGTATAAAGTTGTCTAAGTGAAGTTGTACAATTAAAATAAAATAGGATGGGGACTCCAGGAGCTGCGGATGCTTAACATCCATACTTCAAGTCTCCGCAAATATCCGATCCGACCTCGCTAATGATCGCTGTTGGGACCGTCTCCAAATTTTGCACAATGTGTAGAGTGCAGTATCAGTACAATCGACCCCATGTACTAGTAAGTGTCGAACCTAACCTCGACGAGGTATTGAAGGTGCTAAGGCGGCACCTATACTAAAACATGTTCGCAGTATATAAAATGATAGAATAATAAAAATACTGAACAGAACCAAACAGCCAACTGAAAATGATAGCCACAGCTTTTAGAGTGAACCAGTGTCATCCAGAGTTAACAATCCTTACTATATCAAATAATGAAAGAAATATCGGAAAGAAATAGAGCTCAGGAAGTAGAAACATTTAGGTTTGTTGCGGCGCGCAACCCGATCCCACAAGACAACACAAAATCCTCCCTTATTCCACCGTACAATAACAATAATAGTAAATAATATATATTTGTTACGGCGCGCAACCCAATCACACTGTATATCAATATCAACATCATAATTCATCCTTATTTCACCGTATCAATCCACCCGTGTTCCACCTGTTGCGGCGTGCAACCCGATCCCGCCGTATAACATATTCACCCTTATTCCACCATATCAATCCTCCCTTATTCCTCCCGTTGTGGCATGCAGCCCGATCCCACCATATCAGTACCAAACACTTAATGTACACAGTCATTAACAATCTAAATCACAACGCCTTTAGGAGAAATAAATACCGAACTGACCCAAGAAAAGGAAACCTCGATCAATATAAAATCTACTCAAGTAATACTACATAGCAAGACCAATACAGCAATTTAAAATTAAAAGGTGCAACAAGTCGAATTAAGCGAATAGCAGGGATTAGGGGACCTATGGAAAGAGCTAACATAGTTAACAAGAGAAGATTTTGATTAACACATAGCAGTTAAGCATGGAAAGCATTTAGAGCACATAACAATTTAGACAGTGAAGAAAACAATTAAAGGAAAGCAGTAAGTTAGGGAAAACAGATAATTTGGCGACGTATAAGCACTCGTCACCTCGCATATACGCCTCTCACATGGATTTCACATAATCACATAGTCCGAGGGTTCCTAATTCCCTAAAGTCAAGGTTAGACACAACACTTACCTCGATCCACAGGCCACTCACTGCTCAACTACCGCGTTTCCTCTAGTTTCCACCCCTGAACCACTCGTATCTAGACATAATTAACTTAATAACATCAAATATTGCTAAAGAAATCATATTCAATACATAGATTTAGGTTTCTCAAACTTTCCCCCAAAAAGTCCAAAATCGACCCCGGGTCCGCTCTGACAAAACTCGAGGTTCGGACCAAAACTCATTCACCCATTCACCCTTGAGCCCGTGTAAATAGTTTCGAACTCTGACCCCAAATTGAGGTCTAAATTCCAATTTTCCAAAAATCCCTAATTCTACCCAAACCCTCAATTTCTACCATGAAAATCCTATATTTTAGGTTGAAAACTTCTAAAATTAAGTGAAAGATGGAAAAATGAGTTAAGAATCACTTACCTATGATTTGGGGAAGAAGTGGTGTTTGGAAAATCTCCTAGAGGGTTTATTGTTTTGAAAGTTTTGAAAATTGAGCAAAAATTCCATCTAAGTCAAGTTTTACCAGCTGTAGATGTCGCAAATGTGACCAGATTCGCAATTGCGAAACTCACAAATGCGAGAAATGTATCGAAAATGTGAACCTGTCAAATTTATGCTGCCTTCGCAAATGCAAACAATTTGTCCTTACAAATGCGAGATTCCCCAGTCCCCGCCCATCCTGGCAATTGCGATATTTCTTCGCAAATGCGAGGCTCGCATTTGTGAGCCAGACCTCGCAAATGAGAGATCTGCAGACCTGAAGCACACCAGCTATTTCCTAAGATTCAAATCACTCCATAGCCTATCTGAAACTCACCCGATCCCTCAGAGATCCAAATCAAACACGCACACAAGTCTAAAAATTAATACGAACTTGCTAGTGCGATCAAATCGCCAAAATAACATATAAAACTATGAATTTAGTGCCAAATCACATGAAATTCCCAAGAACACTTTAAAATTCATATTTTCAAAACCGGACGTCTGAATAACGTAAAATCAATTTCGTTTTTCACCAAATTTAACAGATAAGGTATAAATATTATTTTGGACATGTACCGGGCTTCGGAACCAAAATACGAGCATGATACCAACAAGATCAAACATAAACCAAATTCTTAAAATCATTACATTTTCAACCTTCAATTATTAACAAAAATTCATATCTCGAGCTTGGGACCTCCGAATTCGATTCCGGGTATATGCCCAGGTCCCATATTTCATTACGGACCCACTGGGACCATCAACACACGAGTCCAGGTCCGTTTACTTAAAATGTTGATCGAAGTCAACTAAAATCAACTTTTAGGGCAAAAATAACTATCTTCATCAACTTTCAACGTAAAAGCTTCCCGGAAACATGATCGGAGTGTTCACGCGAATCGAGGAGGGTAAAAATGAGATTTTTTGCTAAATATCGGATAATCGAGTTCTAACACATAATATGATCTTTTGGGTCATCACAATGACTGCTAGAAAGTTAGCATATCCCTACTGCATGGAAAATGGTAACGCGTTCACTTTAAGACATGGCCGAAAGCAGTCATGGTTTGATTGTCATCGCCAGTTCTTGCCAGTTGATCATTAGTTCAGAAGGATGAAGAAGGCATTCAAAAAGAATACAGTTGAACATGATTTGCCACCTCCAAAGTTTCCCGGTGAAGAAATTTGGGAGAGGGTTCAGAACATCACTAAAGTTACCGAGGCCCCACCTTCTAGATTTCCTGGATATGGTGTTATTCATAACTGGACAAAACAAAGCACATTTTGGGAGTTGCCATATTGGAACAATAATCTTCTCAAACACATTATTGATGTCATGCATATTGGGAAGAACTATTTTGACAATTTGTTCAACACTGTGATGGATGATAAGAATAAGACAAAAGATAACCGAAGGCTAGACTAGACTTACAAGATTATTGCAGGCGGCCTGAATTAAATTTGCAGTCTGCGAAAAATGGTAAGGTGTTCAAGCCCAAGGCCAACTACACATTCACTTTGGAACAAAGACGACAAAATTTTGAGTGGGTTACAAACCTAAAGATTCCCGAGGGCTATGCTTCGAACCTGGGAAAACGTGCCGATATGGTTGAAGGAAAGATGACTCATATGAAAAGTCATAACTGTCATATCTTAATGGAAACCTTAATCCCTATCACAGAGATAAGTTTTTTCTTCAAATACTTATGTCCTACCACATTTGTCACGACCCATTTTTCCCCCTCCGTAAGACGTTGTGACGACACCTAGTCTCTACGACTATGTAAGCCTATTAACATTGAAATAACCGAACATAAAGATTATTAAGGAACCAACTAAGCATCAAAAGTATCAATATAAAGGTAAAATTCTGCTCGGCATATACAAGTAAAACCAATTTTCCAATTTGTACACAACACTTCCCAAAACCCGGAACCATAAGTCACAAGCTCTACGAAATCTATCTACAATCTTCTATACAAGGAGTCTAAGAAGTACATGAGGGAAACAAAGTAAAAGATATACCTTGAAATCTCCGATGGCTACTGCTGCCTGCTAATACTGAGGCGGACTATAGGTACAGTGGGGTACAAGGATCTCCCGGGATACCTTCCCATAATCCAAAAGTAAATATGCGGTACAGTGGGGTCTCCTGTAATGCGTCTGTAGCCCCAAAGTTAATATATAGTGTTAGGAGGATCTCCCGAAATACGTCTGTAGTCCCAAAGTAAATATGCAGTATAGGGAGATCTCCCGGAATACGTCCAAGTCCCAAAGTAAATATGCAGTGCTGGGGTATCTCCCGGAATACATTCCGTAGTTCCAAAGTAAATATGCAGCTCAACCAATAAACACAACAGTTGCTATAACGACGCCGCCGGAAGTTCCGTGAGATTATCCCCATTTCCCCCTTTTTTGCTTTATCATATGTTGTTTAGCCTATATATGTTGTGTTGGGTCGGTTGGTTCGGGTTCGGATTGGTCGTGGTGAGAATTGAGACACTTAGTCTCTTAAAGTAGCTTAATAATTGAATAAGTGCACTAGGAGTTGAGTTATTGGTAAACGACCTCGGAATGTGGATTTTATGGCTCAGATAGCTTCTCTAGGTGATTTGGGACTTAGGAGTGTGTTCGGAATAATGTTTTGATGTCCAGTGTAGAATTAGGCTTGAATTGGCGAAGGTTCATTTTTGGCGATTTCCGGTCGGCAATGGAAAAAAAGCTATATGGGTCGGAATGGAATTCTGACAGTTGGAGCAGGTTTGTAATGTCATTTTGGATATGTGTGCAAATTTTCAGGTCAATCGGATGTGTTTTGATTTGTTTCGGCATCATTGACGAAATTTAGAATTTTCATAGTTCATAGGCTTGAATTTGATGTAATTTTGGTGTTTTTGTGTTGTTTTTGGTGTTTCGAAGGCTGGACTAAGTTTCAATGATGCTATAGGGTTTGTTGGTATGTTTGGTTGGGGCCTCGAGGGGCTTGGGATTTATTTCGGATGGTTAACGGAGGATTGGACTTAAGAATTTGCAGCAAAATAGCTACTGGTGTGAATTTACTGGTGTGGCCACATATGCGGATGGAGAGCCACAGGTGCGATACCGTAGATGCGAAGGACCTTGAGCAGGTGCGAAAAGAGTCTAGGCAGGAGCATTCCACAGGTGCGAAGCATGGGCTGCACCTGCGAAGCTGTAGGTGCAGAAAAGGAATCGCATGTGCGAGAATTGGACTATTAGTGGGATTTCGCAGGTGCGCACCTGATATTGTAGGTGCGGGTCCGCAGGTGCGAAGAATCGTCCGCAGGTGCAGATTAACTGGCAGAACAATATAAATAGGTGCCTCCGCGAATATTTTGTGATTTCTTCAATTGTTGCATGCGAGTTGAGCTTGTTTGAGAGCAAATTGAAGGGGGAATTCAAAAGGCTTCAGTGGAAGTAAGTTCCCGGATTATAAAACTCGTTTCTATGTTATTTATTAACGGATTAGGCTTGTAATTTTAAGAATTAAAGTGGAAAAAGTTGGAAAAAATGGGTAGGAAATTTGGAAATTCTTTTGGATAGTTGCAATTATGGTCCGATTGTGGATTTTTTTGGTATGTATAGAATCGTGGGAGGATGAGGATTCTAGTGATGTAAATTTTATTGAATTCCAAAATGTGGGCCTGGGGCTCGGATTTGGCCAAATTTCGAGAATTGTGTTGAAATTTATATCTTTCGATTGAGTTTTGTTCTGTTAGCGTATATTGATGATATTAATCTGATTTTTCGGAGCATTTTGGAGCCAATTCGAGGGGCAAGCGCATTACAGAGTAGCTTTTGAGCTATTTTGAGGTAAGTAACGATTGTAACTCTAAATGAGAGGGTATGACAACTCGTTATTCGATATTGTGTTGATAAATGAGGTCACTCACATGCTAGGTGACGAGCATGGGGGCATGCATCGATAGGGATTGTGACTTGGTCGGTCCCGTAGCGACTATTAAGCCGCGTATTCGATTTGAAACCTTACGACATCCTGTCTTTCATAAGTTTATACTTTTTATGGGCTGTGAGCCATGTTTGGGGCCTTGTGCCGATCTTTTAGACCCTCAAGGGTATTTTCCATGTTTGGGGCCTTGTGCCGACCTGTTTAGACACTCAGGGGGTACTTTTAAACTATTATACCACTATCCAGATAGAACATCTGTGAACTCAGTCATGTTTCCTACTTCTTGTTATTTTCACTGTTATCACACTGCTTTGGAAACTCTGAAAAGTATTTTGGGCTGAGTCCCATGAGTTGAGATGAATTGACCAAGTAGCTTGTGAGGGTGACTGAGTCAGACCGAGAGCCGAGTATGTGATGATAGCTATGGATCGGGCTACACGCCGCAGCAGTATATATGTGCTGCACCAAGCGCCAAGTATGTGAGGATAGTAGGGGACGGGCTGCACGCCGCAACAATATGTATGTTATATATTATATGTGGATCGGGCTGCATGCCGCAGCAATAGAGATTTTATATATATATATATATATATATATATATATATATATATATATAGATATATATGGATAGATGGGGCTGCACGCCGAATCAATATATGTTATATATGGATTGGGCTGCACGCCGCATCAATATACATATTGAATCGGGCTGCACGCCGCAACAGATATAGCGCTTGGGCTGAAGGAGCCCCTCCAGGAGTCTGTACACGCCTAGTGAGTGCACTCGACTATTATATGGATCGAGTTTCACGCCGCAGTGTATGTTATATATGGATCGGGCTGCACACCGCAGCAGTATATATATATATATAAGTGTAGTGGAGCGGGCTGCCCGCCGCATCAGTTGTGTGCGTTCATGTACTTGCTGAGTACGAGCGTTTAAGTGAGAGCATGAGATACTGATAGTGGAGTCATGAGCGACTGAGAGACTTTCCCGAGAGGCTTTATTGTGAGTGACAATGTGCCCAAAGGGCTTATATTTTATGAAAATGTTGTTTACTCTTCTTTACACTGAGCCTGTGATAATAAATGTTGGATAAATGTTTTTATACGAAATTTTTAAATGGAAACCAGAGTTCTAGGTTGGTAGATTCCTGACTTGATTTATTAATTTCCGTTGTTATTCATTATATGGATTTACTGGATTTAAATGCTCGTCACTACACTCAAGTTTTTAGTTACATTGATTACTTATTGAGTTGGCGTACTCACGTTACTCCCTGCACCTCTATGTGCAGATCTAGGTACCGGACCATCTCACTAGTTGATTTCAGGACGAGCCTGGAGTTGTTCGGGGATTGAGGTAGTTGCTCAGCGTCCCCAGCTCACCTCCTTTCCTTCCCTCTGATCATAGTTTCTTTTGGTCTTTTGTACCTCAGACTTCTGTTGTAGCAAGCCACTATATTGTACATTGTATTTTCAGTCTTAGATGCTCATGACAGTTGACTCCAGGTTTTGGGGAAGAGCGTGTATTTTATTTCATCTCATTCTGCTATTTTAAAATTTGCTAAAGTTTGGGAAAATCATTATATATATATATATATATATATTGATAGTCTGAAATGGTTGGCTAGCCTAGTCCCACGATAGGCGCCATCACGGCCGGTAAGGATTTGGGGTCGTGACAGTTACAACAATGAAATCTACAATTTAGGCTAAGTTCAAACCAAGGAAAAACAGGAGTTTCACTAAACATGCTACACAGAGTTCAAATAGACAGTTAAAACATGCATGCTTTTCTAATCTAAACAAGGTAATTACATACACTAGTGTAGTTCCAACAAGGAAAAACATGTTATGACTTAGTGAAAAACGGAGTTTTACAACAAATATCCTGTATACATACACAACGCTCATATATAAACAATACCAAAATCCTAAGGGGAAATTCCTCGCCACAAGGTTAGACAAGCCACTTACCTCGAACCAAGCTCAAATCAATATGAAACCACGCTCTTTACACGAGTATCCAACTTCGAGTGGCCCAAATATAATCAAATCAATTACACTACATAAATAGAGATAGAAGTAACTATTTTAGCTAATGAATTCGAAGCTAAGGCAAGAAAGAGAAAAACACCCAAAGAGCCTTCTGGGGCCCACATCTCGGAATCAGGTAAAAATTACCAATTAAGAACACCCATTCACTCACGAGATCACTCATACAAAAATCATCCAAATCCGATGTCTGAATCCCACTCAAAACTCAGAAATTCGATTGGGGAACTTTTCCCCCATTCTCCTAACTTTTCAATCAAAATCCTAAATTAAATGGAGAAAACGAGTATAGATGAATGAAATACAACCAAAAAAAAGTTAGGAATGGTACCCCAAAGATGTCTATGAAAATACCTCAAGAAATCGCCTTCTCCCGAGCTCAAAAATCAAATTTGTGAATATGAACCTCAACCCTCGATTCTGCCTCTTTTCTGCGCAGCGATTTCCGCACATGCGGACCTACTGTCGCACCTCTGACGCCGCACCTGCGAAAAATCCCTCGCATCTGCGGATATGACTTAAGGTTGTTGGGTCCACATCTGCAGCCAACCACTCCCCTCAAACACAATCCTTTGCATGAAATAAGGCCATGTCATAGTTATGGAGGTGATAGACTTGGTTCACAGCTTCTTCTCTGAAATGTACCATTTTGCCGCGAATCCTAATCTTTGGCTTTTAAAACCTGATGGCCGGGAGATTTGCATAGAACTCCCTCACCCATTGTTCATTGGCTCTGCAAGGTTGAGGGGAAAAACATGTCCAGCCCATGTCTATAAGTCTCTGGTGGAACTTGGGGAGACGTTCCGGGACCTTATCCAACAATATGTCACTTTCCGGGAGCAACTTCTTCGAGATCAACTCGGCATAATACCATTCATGACATTTTAATGACAAGAATCAGTGATGGTCCTAATTCTCCTCAACTTCCAAAGGACTTTCATGCGCGGATTCATCGGAGTTAGGGCACATTCTCAGCTTATGGTACGTGTAAGCAAATTATTGGATTGAAAACGTGGTATGGCTATGAAATATATTGCAATAAAAGATTCAAAGATGCCAAAGAAATAATTGGACAGTCGAAACCAACCTTAGAAAAAAAATTTAAATTTTAAAATCTGCAGGTGTCTGCTCTCTGATATCGCAATTGCGAAGGCATCAGGTTTTCACAGGATTCGCAAATGAGACAACCTCCTCGCAATTGAGAAGATGGTAAGGGCTGATAGTTTTTGCAATTGCGACAACCTCTTCGTAAAGGCAAAGAGGCCATCGCAATTGCGACCCACCGTCCCCATCCATAGAGTAGTCTTTAGACTTCAAAATATTTTCGATGAAATCATACTTTTAAACACCCCAATTAGTTTTTAGGCACTCAAATAGGCAATAAACATCACACATAACCACAAACTGAAGAAATTTCAATTATTCAGCCAAGAATTTCATTCGGGCCTTTCATCGATCACATATTAAGCACCAAAATTCACTTTTATTTTACAAGGAAATGGATACTCAGACTTTCCCATTTTATTTTATTTTTAGAAAAAGAATAAGGCTCACATTCTCAACCAACCTCACCCAAAAATGACAACATGAATTTGGTGTTTTTAAAATAATTTATGCACATAAAATATGGAATAATTCAAGGCCTAGTAGTTGAGAGCACGAGGACAGAGGAAGAAGAAGATGATGTTATAGATATATAGAGCACAAGAGCTTTCATACCTTGATGCTTGAAATTAGGAGTGAAAATGGTGAAATTTTATAGTTGGGAGAGAGAAAGATGAGGGTCGAGTGTCTTTTGAAAAGCCCCAAAATTTCTAACTTTTGTTCAAAGTGAAACACATTTACCCGTTTAACCCTCTAATGACGCATTTGCGACATAGTGTTCGCAATTGCAAACTTTGAAATTTCATCAGGGGTTGCAAATACGACCTTTTCCTTGATTTTGGGATCGGCCAATTCTGGAAAATGCGAACCTTTGTCCGCAAATGTGAACACTGCATCTGAAATTTTCAGCAGCTACTGCTTTTCCCTCACCGGTCACTCCGACCTGCTCAAATCAATTCCAAAAGATGTGAAACTTTGAAGATTAGTTAAAACTAATATACTAATCCATTTAAAAAAGAAAATTTCAAAATCGACTAAAAAATTTTGAAAACGATGGGTTTCCTCTCACCAAGCACCGCATTTAACGTCGTGGCACGACGCGGATTAACTTTACCACTTTTCTCGCCACTTGGATGATATGAACTGGGCACCTAACTTGAATCAAGCTTGTGACCACGAGCGATGGAGGTGGTAAGTTGATGATCAAGCCAAACTTTAATTTCTTCATTTTGCACTTCTTGGCTTTCATGTGAGGAATGTCATTTTACCTTTTTGTTCCATCAAATTGTAAGACGTATGGCCTTTGCCTTTCTTCCTCGCAATCCTTCATTGACTCGTGTAGTTAAATTACCATATCATCACACAAGTTGAAGATTGAAGCTGCTTGGAATGTGACATCAAACCTCCAAATTGCAATTCTTCCCGGATTTTGACATCCTCTTTTTCCCCCGGACTAGAGTCAATCTCAACCAAATTTTCATTTACACCGGTTGACTCTAATTCCATATTTTCTTGGCATCACTAAAACTCATGAAGTCGGTTGGCGGATGTTCAATTCTTGCTTCCTCAAAATAAATCTCAATTTCTTCCTCAAAATCGGACTCTTCTTGATCTATTTCCACACTCTCAAGTTGGTGGGCATAGTGAGGCTCAACCAATATTTCATTTGATTTTCCAAAGTGCGGATATCCTCATCATTTTGAGTCAAGAATTGCTTCAAGTCCTCGAGTGCAACGTTGTGCTTCTCCTCATTTTCAAGAATGGCCTCCAACATGAGCATCATCTTCTCATTTTGAGCATTTGAGAGTTCTTCTTGGTTTGGATCAAATGCCAAGGAAGGATTTTCGGCTTCAACCTCCACGGAAGATTCTTGGCTATCATTCACTTCCAAGGCTTTTTGGACCTCTAAAGCTTCAAGTATTTCTCCCATTTGTGAGTGCAACCTTTCAAGCACGAAGTCATTTTGGAGACTATTATCCGAAAGCTCTTCCAAGGCATTTTTCTATTTGTTTCCTCTTTCAAGTAAGCATTCTAACATGATCTTGAACTCTCCATTTTGACCATCCTCAATTTCTTCCACTTCCATATCCCTTAAACATTCATCACAAAAATTAGAATCATCATAGTGGGGGCTTGGGGAAGGGTAGGACAAATAAGCACAATCATCCCAATGACCATTTTGACGACCAGACTTATCACAAATACTCCACTCATGGGTTTGAGATTGTTCACACAATCCACACCCGGGAGAATTTAAATAATTTTTCCACGAGTGTGGTTCTCCACAATAAGGACAAGGGTCATCAAAGTATGAACAACTACCATCCGATCAATTTATATGCTGCCATTTTTTTCTCAAAAACTAAGAAAACAAACAAGAAAACAAATAGGAAGATAAACAAGATAAGGAAATAATTACACAAATATTCACAAGTTTGGACCAAATCACTTACGCTTACTTCTCAAACAACCTAAATTACGCCAAATTGTTCCGCAGCAATGGTGCCAATTTCGAGGATGTCCAAATCCACTACTAAAAAGTAAATGGACACGGTCGCATGTAATATAATTTACCCAACTATGAGTCGGGGTCGAATCCCACAGAGAACAATATTTAGGCGATTAGGAATGTAAGAAAATTATCATTTATTGTGCAATGCCAAACACTTAGAATTTGGTTGTGAAAATATTATAGCTAAATGCGAAAAAGTAAACTACACTAGAAAGCAAGTAAAATGATCAATGGATACAAGTATGGATGCATCAGAAATTACACTCAAGTAACGATCCAATGTATTTCTCGATTTTACAAATATGAGCGAGTTTATGTTAATTAGCCTGGGGTAGTAATTCTATATTAGCCTCTTCCGAAGACTAACAAGACTTCCTAATTGAATTATCCCTAAAACAATCAAGAGATTAAGCACACTCGAATATTTTTACAAATAGTTCAATCCTATCCTTAGGTGGAATCTATAAAATGAGGGTTAAAGCCTCAAGTTCTTGTTAATTAATTTTTTCCACTTCCCATAATTAATTCAAAGTTGATGGGCGAGTCCTAGTGTTACCTAATCCCTTTGGAAACATTAAAGAACAAGAAGAATTAAAGAAACACTAAATCACTTCATAAATAAATAAAAATCGTTCAATACATAAGCACTTTCAAAATGAATATTCCCATAAACAAGATTCAAGTGTTGGAAAAAATACTACACACTTAGATATACAATACAAAACAAGGAAATGCAGAAATGAGCATAAAGGAGTAAGAAATTCTCAACCAAAAGCTTCAAATCTTCAAGACCCAAGTGTGTATGAAATTCTCAACCAAAAGCTTCAAATCTTCAAGACCCAAGTGTGTATGCAAGAACCCTAGCTTCCAAAAACTTGTTTTCTCTAGTCAAAGGACTGAAAATTAGCAAATGTTCTGTCAAAGATATTTTACAAATGAGTTACTTCGAGTACTAAAGGACTAGGATGAAGAAATGTGAAATGGTAGAAATGCACAGCACTGAAGCACGGTATTCGCAATTGCGAACACTGAGATTACTGTGGCACATCGCATTTGCGAATGAGTGTTCGCATTTGCGAAGTCTGACTTCCTAGTTTGACTTTCGCATTTGCAGTCCCTTTTTATGCATTTTCAAACTTTGCATGACTAGACCTTCTTTGCAATTGCTATTAGATCCTCGCAATTACCAAATCTGCTATCTTCGCATTTCCACAAATGTGTCGCAATTGCGACACCTGAGGCCATTTTCCAAATTTTCTTTTTTTCAACTTCTTTTTAACTCGTTTTCACTTGGTTTCTTCATGGTAACTTCTAAATCACATAGAACCTATAAAATAGAACTAAACTACATTAAACACATGATTTTACTACTCAAACATAGCAAAAATCTAAGCTTAAAGACAAGATAAGTTGGTAAAATGCCAACTTATCATATATCTATCCTTTGTAGCAAACCACGGGATCTCTGAGGCTCATACTTGACCTTTTGGAAGTTGAGACACTTGTCCACAAACCCATCTATATCCTTCTTCATCATCCTCCACCAAATTCTAGTACATCTTGGCGGCACCCGGATGGATGGAATAACGCGAGCTGCGGGCCTCATCAAGAATCAACTCTCCAAGTACATCCACATTGGGCACACATATCCGGCCCTTCATCCTCATCACACCATCATCACTAATAGTCACATCTCTAGCATTACCTCGCCGAACATTATCCTGATGGACTAGAAGATAAGGATCGTCATATTGGCTCTCCCTGATGCGGTCATAAAGAGAAGACCGAGCGACCACACAAGACAATACTCAACTCGGCTCTGAAATATCCAATCTCATGAATTGGCTGGATGAGGTCTGAACATCAAATGCTAAGGGCCTCTCTGCTGCTGGAAGATATGCCAAACTCCCCAAACTCTTTTCCCGGTAACTCAAGGCGCCTGCCATTACATTGGCTTTCCCCGGGTCGTACAATATAGTGATATCATAGTCCTTAAGTAGCTCCAACCACCTCCGCTGACGCAAATTAAGGTCCTTTTGCTTGAACAGGTGCTGCAAACTCCGGTGATCAGCGTAGATCTCACAAGGAACACTGTACAAATAATAATGCAAGATCTTCAAGGCATGAACAATATCTACTAACTCAAGATCATAGAAAAGATAATTCTTCTCATGCACTTCAACTGTCTGGACGCGTAGGCAATCACCCTACCGTCTTGCGTCAACATCGCTCCAAGACCAATCCTTGAGGCATCACAATAGATAGTGTAAGACCCCGAACCTGTAGGAAATACCAATATTGGGGTTGTAGTCAAAGCTTTATTGAGCTTCTGAAAGCATTCCTCACACTCCTCGGTCCACCTGAACGAAGCACCCTTCTGGGTCAGCCTGGTCATAGGTGTTGCAATAGATGAAAACCCCTCTACAAAGAGACAGTAATATCTCGCCAAACCAAGTAAACTGCGGATCTCCGTAGCTGATGATGGTCTAGGTCAACTCAGCTTTACCTCCACCTTATTCGAATCTACCTTGATCTCATCAAAAGATACTACGTGACCAAAGAATTCCACTAAAATCAAGCCAAAATTCACACTTAGAAAATAATGCATACAATCTCTTCTCCCTCAAAGTCTGAAGGACGATCCTCAGGTGTTGCTCATGATCTTCCCGAGACCGGGAATATACCAGAATGTCGTCAATAAACACAATCACAAAAAAATCAAGATAAGTCCGAACACCCTATGCATCAAATGCATAAAGGCTGGTGGGACATTGGTCAGCCTAAAAGACATGACAAGAAACTCATAATGACCATATCTAGTCCTGAAACCAGTCTATAGGATATCCGGCTCCCGAATCTTCAACTGATGATAGCCAGAACACAAGTTAATCTTTGAAAACACCCTGGCACCCTGTAATTGATCAAATAAATCATCGATGCGAGGCAAAGGATACTTGTTATTAATTGTAACCTTGTTCAGCTGGCGATAATCAATACACATGCGCATAGAACCATATTTTTTCTTCACAAACCAGACCAGAGCACCCTAAGCTGATACACTGAGCCTAATGAAGCCCTTATCAAGCAACTCATGCAACTGCTCCTTCAAATCCTTCAACTCAGGATGAGCCATAGGATAAGGAGGAATAGATATGGGATGAGTTCCCGGCAACAAATCAATGCCAAAATCAATATCTCTGTCGGGAGGCATGCCCGGAAGATCATCTGGAAACACATCAGGTAAGTCCCTCACTACTGGAACTGACTCAACTGTAGGGGTATCAATAATGACATCTCTCACATAGGCCAAATATGCATCGCACCCCTTCTCAACCATTCGCTGAGCCTTAAGAAATGAAATGACCTTGTGGGAAGTATACTCTAAGGTACCTCTCCACTCTAATCGCGGTAAGCGTGGCATAGCCAACGTCACAGTCTTAGCGTAATAATCAAGAATAGTATAATGGGGCGAGTACCGGTCCACGCGCAAGATAACATTAAAATATACCATACTGAGAAATAATAAATCAGCTCTGGTCTCAAAACCATAAAGAGCAATAAAACACGACCAATATACGCGGTCCACAACAAAAGAATCTCCCACAGGAGTAGATACATCAATAGGGGAACTCAAAGAATCCCAAGATACCCCCAGATGTGGGGAAAAATAAGAAGACACATATGAATACGTAGAGCTTGGGTCAAATAATATTGATGCATCTCTATGACAGACGAGGACAATACTTGTGATTACTGAATCTGAAGTAACTGCCTTTGTATGGGCTGGAAGGGCATAATACCTGGCATCTCCTCCCCCTCTAAGGAGACCTCGACCTCGAGCTGCCTGAGTAGGTGAGGTGGCAGCTGGGGCTAGAAGAATGGCCGGAGGACCCGGTGGAGCACATGTTGGCTGAGAAGTCTGTCGAGGTGCACCCCTACTGTATCTGTGAAAATCCCTAACCATATGACGAGTATCACCACACTCAAAACAACCCCTCAGAGAACGTGGTGGATGAGACTGACTCGGACCTATCCTTCTAGACTGGCCGATAATAGCACCTCGAGCAGGACGCACACTAGATACTGGCAATGCATAATAAGGCTCATGAGGTCTAGGAAGAGGTGGAGCACCACTGACTGCTGGAAGAGTTGAATGAATAGGGGGAGTCACAAAACCCCTACGATGGCGTAATGCTGGCGCATGAGCTTCTGAATAATGACCATTCTCTCGAGACCTCTTGGCTTCTCTCTCCTAGCAATGCTCACGGCCTACTAATAAGTGATGTCCATCTCTAACTCCCTGGCCATACTGGTCCAAATACTGGGGCGGAGTCCCCTGAATGAAGCGACGAATCCTCTCTTTGACTGTAGCAACCAAAGTTGGTGCATGTCGAGCCAACTAATTGAAATGGACTGCATACTCTGACACAATCATAGAACCCTGGCGCATCTGCTCAAACTATGCACAACAATTATCCCTCAGGCTCTAAGAGACATACTCACGCAAAAACATATCTGAGAACTGAGTCCAAGTGAGTGAGGTTTCCTCGCCTGGACTACTCAACTCATAGGCACTCCACCAATGATATGTCGCTCCCCTCATCCAAAAATTAGTGAAAGAAACCCCACTCGTCTCCACTATGCCCATAGTGCGGAGGATATATGACACTCCTTAAGAAAACCCTGAGCATCCTTTAAAGTTAATCCGCTGAAAGTGGGTGGGTGATACTTCTTGTACCTCTCAAGTCTGAGTTGCTCTGCCTAAGAAGCATCTACCCTAGTCTCATGCTAAACCGGAGCCACTGGGGCATAGGAATAAACTCTAGTGCCTGATCAACCCGGACCCTCTGCTCAGGAGTACGGGTTGCGGGAGTTTGTGCCCCTTCCCTGGCTTGAGACGTGACAGGAGCTATCAGAATTAGTCCAGGCTAAGATAAAGTGTTGAAAATGCTCATGAATGGAGCTAAGGTCTTCTAGAGGGCTGGAGCAGCAATAGGAGCCTCTGAAATCTATCTTTCACAAGCTCTACGAAATCTATCTATAATCTTCTATAGAGGGGGATTCTGAGGATCTGCGGACGCGTGCAGATATACCTTGAAGTCTCCGATAGCTGCTGATGTTGGCTAATACTGAGGTGGACGAGAGGTACCGGGATATGCACACGAAAACATGTACATGAAGGGCGTGAGTACACCACAATGCACCTAGTAAGTGCCAAGCATAACCTCGTTCGAGTAGTGATGAGGTCAGGTTAGGGCCCTACCGGTATAAATAAAAGAAAGAAAGCACTCAGCTCAGAATATAGTAATAACAACAGGGTGATCTCTCGGGATACCATCCCATAGTCTCAAAGTAAATAAGCAGTACAGGGGGATCTCCCCGAATACGACCGTAATCCCAAAGTAAATAGGCAGTGTTGGGGGATCTCCTTGAATATTTCTGTAGTCCAAAACTTAATATGCAGTACAGGGGGATCTCCCAGAATACGTCCGTAGTCCCAGAGTAAATATGCAGTGCTGGGGTATCTCCTAGAATACGTTCCGTAGTCCCAAAGTAAATATGCATCTCAGCCAATAAACACCACAGTTACAGCAATGAAATCTATAGTTTAGGCTAAGTTCAAACTAAGGAAAAATAGGAGTTTCACTAAGCAAGCTGCACAAAGTTCAAATAGACAGCAAAAACGCGTAGGCGTGCTTTTCTAATCTAAACAAGGTAGTTACATATACTAGTGTAGTTCAAATAAGGAAAAACAAGTTATGATTTAGTGAAAAATGGAGTTTTACAACGAATAGCCCGTGTACATGATATTCACCTCACATACACGGTGCTCATATATCAAACAGTACCAAAAATCCTAAAGGGAAATTCCCTCACACAAGGTTAGGCAAGCCACTTACCTCGAACCAAGCTCAAATCAATCTGAAACCACGCCCTTGCCACGAGTATCCAACTCCAAGTGGCGAAAATATAATCAAATCAATTACATAACGTAAATAGAGTTACAAGTAACTATTTTAGCTAATGAATTTGAAGCTAAGGCAAGAAATAGGAAAACGCCCAAAAGCCTCCCCGGGCTCACGTCTCGGAATCAGATAGAAGTTACCAATTAAGAACACCCATTCACTCACGAGATCACTCGTACAAAAATAATCCAAATCCGATGTCTTAATCCCACTCAAAACTCAAAAAATTCGATTAAGGAACTTTCCCCCATTTTCCCAACTTTTCAATCCAAATTCGAAATTAAATGGAGAAAGGGTCTACAGATTAATGAAATACAACCCAAAAAAATTTAGGAATAGTTACCCCAAAGCTTTCTCTGAAAATCCCTAAAGAAAGAGCCTTCTCCCAAGCTCAAAAATAAAATTTGTGAATATGAACCCCAACCCTCGGTTCTACCCATTTTCTTCCCAATGATTTCCTCACCTACGAACATACTGTCGCACATGCGATGCTGCACCTACGAAAAATCCCTCACAGGTGCTGATATGACTTAAGGAGGTTAGGCCTGCATATGCGGCAAAGGAGTCTCACCTATACGTGCGCGCATGCGGAACACGATATGCGCATGCGGTTCCTTAGGCGCATGTGCGAGCATCGCAGATGTGGTACTTTCCTCTCAACTGTGATCCTTGTCCAAGTCTCAATATTCCGCATCTATACTTGGTCTTCCGCACGTGCGAGTCCACGCTTGTCATCTCTCCTCCGCAGGTGCGAAACACCAGAAACTAGAATTTCTTCCGCAACTTTCCTAAGTCCAAATTTCATTCGTTAAGCATCTGAAACACAACCGAGGCCCCTTGGACCTTGTAATGACCCGACTGGTAATTTTGTGAGATTGCATCCGATTTGATAGTTTGGGGTCATGAGTAGCTTCACACAATGTATTATGAGTTGCGTGCATCATCAATTTGAGTATCTGACAGGGTCGGAAAGGATTTTATGAGTGACTCTCATTTTAGAAGTCTGAAGATGAAGGAATTGACCCAAAGTTTAACTTTTAAGTATTTAACCTCAGATCGGAGTTTTGATAGTTCTAGTAGGTCCGGATAGTGATTTTAGACTTGGGCGTATTCTCAGAATTTCATTTGGATACTTCAAAAAAGTTTCAGCATCATTTGGCGGAAGTTGGCAATTTCAAGGTTTAGAATCTCCTAAGTTTGACCATCGTTTGACTTTAAGGCTATTGGGTCCAGATATGGTTTTGGAATTTGGAATAGGTTTGTTTCGTCAATTAGAACTTTCTTGCAAAATTTGTTGTTGTTTGGAGTTAATTTGATGTGGTTCAGGCGCTTGGTTTTCAATTCTAGAAGTTCTTGAAGTTCATGATGATTTTCATGCGTTTTGGCATCCGATTCGTGGTTCTAGAGGTTATTTTAGTGTTTTGATCATGCGAGCTAGTTCATGTTATGTTTTCAGACTTGTGAGAGTGTTTGATTTAGAGCTACAAGGTCTCGGATTAGTTTTGAACGCGTTTCAGAGTGTTTAAAAGAAGGTTCAGTTGTGCTGATGCTTCTTTTCTCGCATTTGCGAGGATTTCATCGCATTTGCGATGGCCACATTTGCGAGGTCATTCTCGCATTTGCGAAGATGGGCTGGGGAAGGGGAGTTCGCATTTGCGAACCACTTCATCACATTTGCGATTTCTGCTCTGCATTTGCAATATCATCTGTCACTTTTGCGAACAACTCAGAGCTCGCATTTGCGAGACTTGTGTCACATTTGCGACATTAACAGAGCTGGCCAGCCTTCGCATCTGCGAGCATCATATTTGCGATCCTGATGTCGCAAATACAACATGTGAGGCTGGTATTAAGATTCTCATTTGGGGAGTTAGCTTCATTTTATCATATTTTGAACCCTAAGTCTTAGAGTGGGCGATTCTAAGAGAAGATTTTCATACCAAATCATTGGGAAAGTGCCTTTAGTCAATTTACAACTATATTTTGTGATTATACCTTAGATTTAACATCAAATTCATGAGAGTTTAAAGGAAAATTTGTAAAATCTTTCAAAAATGAAAAAGGATGATTTGAAGGACGAATTGGTATCAAAATTTGATAATTTTGGTATTGTTGAACTCGTATCGAATGGGTGTTTGGGTTTTGTAAATTTTCGGGTTCCAAGGTGCAGTCCCAGGGAGTTAATTTATGTTGACTTTTTATAAATTGTATAAGTATCGTAGCTTTGTTAATTGAAATTGTTTTCTCTTGCATTGTTAGATGCAATTACATCATTTTTGGCTAGATTGAGCCAAGCGTTGGTGAATTGGTAAAGGAAAATATAAATTGAGTATTGAATTTGCCGAATTGAGGTAAGTATATTGTCTAACTTTGTGTGGGGGAAACCACTCCTTAGGAATTGAGTCAATTGTGCTATCTTGATATGTGAAAGCCGTGTACGGAAGGTGACGAGTGCATACACAGTTTATATGTGTTATTGACCGGTTAGATTGCCTAGTCTCTTTCCATGAAGTTGTTTTAGACGTCAATACTACAAAATATTATAAGTTAATTGTGCAGTACCCAATTTTTGAGTGCTGTCTTACTTGAAGAACCTGGTTCTTCTTGGTGTTCCAACTACTGCTGTTTGCGGAATAATAAAAGCAGTAAAGTAAAAACACATAGATTTTTACGTGGAAAACACCTGGCTCAAAAGGTGAAAAAACCACGACCTACACCTCAGCAGGATTTTCTCAAAGTATTCACTAAAACTCTGAGCCAAACGGACTTACAACATAAACTCTTTTGTAATCCTAGGATTAACTCTAACCCTATGTAGTAAGTATCCTCTAGCTAATTTCTACCAGCTTCAAGTTAACTCTAACTTGAACAAAGGTGTACCTATTACAATTGCTTCTATGAAAGATGAAAAGATACAATATTAAATCGCCTACTACAACCAACTAGACTCAATGATAAACAGATGGAACTGGTTCTTCTAGCTGGTATGTAGCTTCAGATTCGCACTCTCCAATTTGGCTCGAACTGCTTGCAAAATTTCTTCACAAATTTTTGCTCTCAATTCTTGATAAATTTCTACTTTTGTGCGTCTACATATCATAAGAACAATCTGCAATTTATAGGAGTTAGTAGTTAAGGAATTAACTAGAATCATAATCCAACTCTTCCATGGTGAAAGAGTTCTAGTCAAATTCAACTCCTATATCCTTCCTTATCTTTGATTCTGTTCTTATTGAATAAGGAGTCCTTCTCCAATTTCGTTTTTGCAATCTTTTCGATCAGAAGATATCTCAATTTAATCAGAATAAATTTATCTCCCGCATGTGCATCTCATATGCCTTTAACTCTGTTGGTTTATGTCACCTGTGATGGACGTGGTTCATCTCGGAGTTACTTTGTCAATCTTCAAAACTATTTCCTTTCTTGGGCCAACAAATTCCCCCTTTTTGATGATGACAAGCTTTGTGCTTCAGGCCTATTTCAGCTTAGTCCAATAGTGATACCTATTAGAGTATTAAGTATTTATCACAAAGAACCAAGTTCATTAGGTTATAAATATCACATGTTCAGAGCACAACCTATCTTCCCCCTTTTGACATCATTGAAAAGTTGCAAAAAAATTGTATGAATCCTATATTTTTAACACTTACTCATGGCCATTTGGGCAACTGCATATACAATCATAGATTAATCATCAATAATCAACTAAGAATTAAAAATATCAAAAAATAGAGATACTGAATCAGAGCAACAAGCATCAGATTTCATTGATAGAGCGAATATGATTCTGCCACAATCCAAAAAATAAAACAAAAATAGTTAAAACATGAGCAACAAAAAAATTCTGAATCTGGGTTACTGAAAGTTCTAGGCGGGCTAGGAAATTAAGTCTTGGAAGAACTGTAGACCTGGTTCGTTTAGCCGAGATAGATGGTTCAGCATACTTAGAAACAGATGAAGACTTCTTTGAGGAAGTCTTGACTATATTGGGCTTAGGGGTCTGAACCTCTACTTATGCCACTTTTTCACCTTGATGGATCAGGCCCGTCTCATCCACTTCAATAGCCTCAATAGGCTCAACCACCTTTTCTTTCCCTTTTTCCACTCTTTTCTTCTTACTCTCCTCTAAAGCACTCTTCAACTCGTCCTCACTTTGTTTTACCTTGCTCCTTGTAGTTCTTCCTCTTGGAAAAGAAATATTAGAAGTCTCAGAAGCAGCAGCTTTTCTTTTCTTACTTTCTCTTGATGTTCCAAACTTTTGAGCTTTAGGAGTTCTTTTCTTCTTTGAATTGTAATTATCGCCTAACATTTTCAGCAGATCCGCCAGGGTTTCCTCAGTAGATGAACCAGGTTCATCTGTGTGCTTTCCTAAATTTACTTACCCTTCAGCGGCTTCTCCTGATTCACTTCCCCCTGCGTTCTTGTTAATTTCTTCGTCGTTTTCTGGCTCAGCACCATAGATGGCCATTTTGACAGATTCTTTCCCTATTCCCCTCTCTTCACTCCTTACTTCCTCTCTCTCCTTTTCGTTTTCTATTTTATTTTTACCTCATCTCCTTCTTGTATCAGGCATTTCCACATATACCACAGACCCAACCAGTATGAACCTATTTTCTATGTTTTCAGCGACCTTAGAAATGACCTCAGAAGAAGGTTATGGTATAGAAGTTACCTGTTCAGAATCGGAAGACCCAGTTTCTTCCCCATCAGTCGCCGACTTGAAAGAGTCATCGAAAATTTGGGAAATGGTTCTGTAAGGGAGGGGATGGCTTGAATGAACTTTTAGTTTTGATTTGACGGTTAAGGCTTCCCTAGAATCTAGATATTTTAATTTGGTAAGGATTCTTGTTGAAATGAAACTAGTTCAAAGTCAATTGGATAGGCTTTTGAAGATTTTGAGTTTGGGTAGTGTTCTGCTCATGATTTAATTATTGGTATTTCAAAGTGTGCAGAGTGTAGAATACATACCTCGCCTTTCAAACGAACCAGCACGATAAACCAGGTTCATCTTTTCAGAATCCTCTTGATCAAGCCTCAATTTGCAGAGATAAAAAAAATTTCATTAGTGAACAGTAACTCATATCAAAACATCGCATAAGAGTATAATTTTAATAGTATGAGATTGAGAAATTGTTAATCTAATTATTTACACAAATTCCTTATTTTCTAGCCAAATGTTTTCATTTTTCCTTCTTCTTTTTCCTTTTTTCCATGTATATACATTTTGAACTAGTTCAATTAAGTGATCTTAATCATCCCTAATAGTAACATGTTCCTTTCAAAATGCTCTTTACTCAGTGCTTTTGTAAAGATATCTGCATGGTTTCAAAACCAACTAGTTACTTCTTGATGTTCCTTCATTTCTTTTTTGCTGTGGAACAGGCTCAGGTACAGGTTCCAATGAAGTTTGGGAATTATTTTGTTCTATTCCCCCTGTCATGTTGCCCGGGATAGATGAACCCGTTCCATCACCTGTTCCTTCCTCCATTTTTGCTTTAGTTTGGATAGAGTTTCTGACCAGCCCAATTTCTTCACCATCTTGTTCATTACCAACCCCAATGATTTCACCTTTCTTTCCATTTCCAAAGGAGACATGTGACGACCTGGTCGGTCGTCTTAAGAATTAACGCCCCGATCCCCTTTTAACCATTTTCCCCAAGTCTATTTCTGCTAAATTGAATTGTCGGGACGTTCGGTTTTGAGTTTCGGGGAGTTTTGGGACACTTAGTCCCTATATGAGAGCTTATGTGTTGGAAAGTTTCCCGTAGTCGGAGCAGTATGAAGAAGGCCTCGGAATGGAAATATGATGGTTCTGTTAGCTCCGTTAGGTGATTTCGGGGTTGGAAGCGTGTTCGGAATGTATTTTGGAAGTCCTTAGCTCATTTAGGCTTGAAATGCCGAAGTTTGAATTTTTGAAGTTTCCGGTCCGATAGTGAATTTTTTATCTGAAAGTTGGAATGGAATTCCAGAAGTTTTAGTAGTTCCGTCATTTCATTTGGGATGTGTGTGCAAAATTTGAGGTCATTCGGATAAGTTTAGACGTGTTTCGGCGTCGGATGTGAATTCTAGAATTTTCTTAAGTTTTAGGCTGGAATCTATGCATATTTGAGTATTTTGATGTTATGAGACGTGTTTTTAAGGCTCGACTTAGTTCAAAATAAGGTGTTAAGGTTGGTTGGTTGTTTTGGTTGAGGTCCCGGGGGCCTCGGGGTTGTTTTGGTTGCTTAACGGGTGAGAAATGGAAATTTGATGTTGCTGAACTGTTCTTCGTTCTGGTGTTCCGCACCTGCAAGGGCTTTTCCGCAGGGGCGAGCTCACAGGAGCGGAGTCCTCCATTGCAGGTGCGATGCCTGTGTGGCCTGGTAAGTGGTCGCATGCGCGACCTGGTTTCCGCAGGCGTGGGACCGCAGGTGCGACCAAGCGACCGCAGGTGTGACCCCATGGATTTTAGTAATGTCTGCACCTGCGATGCCCTTTTCGCATGTGCGGTATCGCAAGTGTGAGGTTAGGCACCGCAGGTGCGAAAATCCCTGTTGTTATTCCAAAAATCTAAGGGTTATGCCATTTCACCATTTTAGAATTGTGGGAGCTCAGGAGAGGCGATTCCTGTGGAGATTTTCGATTGGGTATTCGAGGTTAGTGATTTCTAACTATCTTATGCTAATTTCCATGTTCCTAATCTTAAATTTCACCTTTAAATTCGAGATTTTGATTTGAAATTGGGGAAAATTGGAAGAGACTTCCTAGACCAAATTTTGGGGGTTTGATTAGGTATTTGACCTCCGATTTGAGAGATTTTCATATGGATAGACTCGTGAGTGAATAAGGGTTCGAAAAATATAACTTTTACCCAATTTCGAGTTGTGGGCCTGAGGGGCGCTTTGGTCATTTTACATAATTTCGTGCCTTAGCTTGAATTAAACAGTTTAATCAGTTGCATGAGATGTTATTTACGAGTCGGATACTCAATAGATTTGGGCCATTTGGAGTCGTATACTCGTGGCAAACGTGTGTTTTCAAGTTGATTTTGAGCCGGTTCAAGGTAAGTGGCTTGTCTAACCTTGTGTGGGGGACCTTACCCCTTAGGATGTGATGTTTGGTAATTCAATGCCTTGTACGTGACATGACGAGCGCGTACTTGTACTAATTGTTGAAAATCCGATTTTACTTTAAATATTTAGCCTGAGTCTCTTTCTTACCTGTTTGATTCTAAATGCAACTATAGTCTATGTTAGCTTAGAAAATCATGCCTGGGTGCCTTGAATTGCCTATTTGCTTAAATTGCCTTAATTGCACTAAGTGAAGCATGTTAGACTAAAATTACTTGTTGCCTCGTATTTTTGCACTTTAATTTTGAACGTCTTCTTTTTGTGCCTGCATAGTTACTTTGGGACTACGGGACGGTATCCCGAGAGATCCCCCTGCTTATTTACTTTGGGACTAGGGGACGGTATCCCGGGAGATCCCCCTGCTTATTTACTTTGGGACCGGGACGGTATCCCGGGAGATCCACCTGCTTATTTACTTTGGGAGTACGGGACGGTATCCCAGGAGATCCCCCTGTTTATTTACTTTGGGACTACGGGACGGTATCCCGGGAGATCCCCCTGCACATTTACTTTGGGACTACGGGACGGTATCCCGGGAGATCCTCATTGTTACTGTTGTTATTGAGTTGTTCATGTTCTGTTACTCTATTCTTGTGATTTTGTTATTGCCTTGTTTGACCTGTCTTATTTCACAATTGTACTCATTATTACTGCCTGTTTTCATACTGTAAATCCCTATTATATTGTTGACCTCAGTAGGGCCCTGACCTTCCTCGTCACTACCCGACCGAGGTTAGGCTTGGCACTTACTGAGTACCGTTGTGGTGTACTCATGCCCTTTACTGCGCATGTTTTTCATGTGCACATCCAGTTACCTCCACTCAGGCGCACTATCCCCGAGGTTGAGAGATACAACAGAGACTTCGAGGTACATCTGCCGCGTCCGCAGACCAGGAGTCTCTATCTTTTTTCCAGCTTTTTTGTGAAAAGTTATTCCTTCCTTACAGTTGTATAGATATTCTGTAGTTAGAGCAATGTATTATATTATGTTAGTCTGTGGTTCCCGTGAGTTTCCGGGTTTTGGGGTGATGTTGTAGACTTCCGCATTATTTTGGGTTGTATATGCCAAATGGCATTTATATACAGTCTTTCTTTTAGATTGCTCAGCTTTCTTCTACATAATTATTCCGCAAATTATGTTGTTATTCCGCATTGCTAGGCTTACCTAGTTATAGGGACTAGGTGCCGTCACGACATATTCACGGAGGGCGAGCTAGGGTCGTGACAAGTTGGTATCAGAGCTCTAGGTTCATAGGAGTCACGGAACACAGGCCAGTTTATTAGAGTCTCGCTGATCGGTACACAGACGTCTGTACTTATGTACGAGAGGCTATGTAACTATTTAGGAAAATTTCACTTCATTGATTTCATTGTCGTGTGATATTTTTTTGACATCAATTCTAAACCTCTATCTTCTACTCTCTCATAGATGGTGAGGACACGTGCTACTCAGTACGATCAGGCACCCGTGCCCCTACTGCAGTCGCCAGAGGCCGGGGCCGAGGTAAAGGCCGAGGACGCGCAGGTGGTGCAACGAGAGCACCTGCGCGAGCTGCCGCCGAGGTACAACCAGCAGATCCAGCCGGAGTCAAGGCAACTGACACACCTACAGTTACTACTACTCCAGCCCTTCAGGAGACTTTGGCACAATTCCTGAGCATGTTTGGTACATTGATTCAGGCGGGATTGATTCGGGTTGTACCTACTACTTCAAAGATCGGTGGAGGGACCAAGACTCCTACCGCCCCACTCCAGAGCAGCGAGTTCCCATTGGTCAGGTTCCAGTGTCATGATGACACAACATGTAGTCCCAGTTCAGCGGGTGGTGAGGACCCCTCGCCGAGTAGGGGACAGGTGAGTCCAGGAGAGAGAAGACAAACGAGGTCAGGAGGGAGATTACAGAGGAGTTAGTACACCTCGTAGATTGGGGAGACCCGCTGGATCTTATTTTGGTGTAAGAGTACGGCATGGTAGAGGTTTTGTGGGCCAGCCATCTCAGCTTGCATCTCAGATTTTTACACCGAGTTTCAGGTGTTCAGGGGTCTCGGAGTACCCGTACTGCACAGTTTCCACCCCCATATCGGCCACAGTTTCCCGCCATATGGTTAGGGACTGCCCCAGACTTGGTAGGGGTGCATCTTCACAGACTTTTCAGCCACAACATGCTCAGTAGAGTTCTCCGGCTATGTTTACAGCCCCAGTTGTTACCCCACCTACCCTTGCCGAGGTTGTTGCCTCCGGTTCTCTCATCACAGGTATTGTCATGGTTTGTTATAGAGGTGTACCGATTCTGTTCGATCTAGGCTACGCTTATTCTTATGTGCCTTTTTATTTTTGCTCCGCATTTGAGTGTACCTCAGGATTTCCTTGAGTTTTCCTATTTATGTTTCTACTCCTGTGGGAGATTCTCTTGTTTTGGACCGCGTTTATCGGTCGTGCTTGGTTACTATTCGTGGTTTTCAGACGAGTGCGGATTTATTGTTACTCGATATGGTGGATTTTGATATTATCTTGGGCATGGACTGGTTGTCGCCCCATTATGCTATTCTTGATTGTCACGCCAAGACCGTGACGCTGGCTATGCCAGGTATTCCGCGTGTTGAGTGGAATGGTACTTTATATCACACTCCCAGTAGAGTTATCTCTTTTTCTTAGATCTCAGCGTATGGTTGAGAAGGGGTGTGACGCATATTTGGCTTACGTGAGAGATGTCAGTGTTGATACCCCTTCTGTTGGTTCATTCCCAGTGGTACGGGATTATCCCAATGTGTTTCCAGCTGATCTTCTGGGCGTGCCGCCCGATAGAACATTGATTTTGGAATTGATTTGTTGTCAGGCACTCAGCCCATTTCCATTCCTCTGTACCATGTGGCTCCTCCTGAGTTGAAGGAGTTGAAGGAAAAGTTACAAGAATTTCTTGATAAGGGTTTTATTCGACCCAGTATTTCACCCTGGGGTGCTCCTGTCTTATTTGTGAAGAAGAAATATGGTTCTATGCGCATGTGTATTGATTATCACCAGTTGAACAGGGTTACAGTGAAGAACTGTTATCCCTTGCCTCGTATTGATGATCTATTTGACCAGCTTCAGGGCGCACATGTATTTTCTAAAATTGATTTGCGCTCAGGTTACCATCAGTTGAAGATTCGGGAGTCGGATCTCCCGAAGACTGCTTTCAGGATGCGGTATGGCCATTACGAGTTTCTAGTTATGTCATTTGGGCTGACTAATGCCCCCGAAACATTTATGCATTTGATGCACAATATGTTCAGGCCATATCTCAACTCGTTCGTCATTGTTTTCATAGATGATATTCTTATTTACTCCCAGAGTCGGGAAGATCATGTGCAGCACCTGAGGACAGTACTTCAGACCCTGAGAGAGAAGAAGTTGTATGCAAAGTTTGCAAAATGTGAGTTTTGGTTGAGTTCTGTGGAATTCTTGGGCCACGTAGTATCGAGTGAGGGCATTCGGGTGGATCCGAAGAAGGTAGAGGCAGTGCAGAGTTGGCCCAAGCCGTTTTCAGTTACTCTAATATGCATGCTCAATTCATGGCTAAAATCCAAATTCCCAAAATTCTAGGTTTCTTTCAAATTTTCCCCAACTTTTTTCCCAATTCTCACATCAAAACCATGTAATAACTTTGTATTATTCTTAGAATGAGTAGAATCCTCTTACCTCTGAAGCTTGATGAAATCCCTCTTGAAAAGTTCTCCAAATTTGTCCATAGATTTTGAAAAATGAAAGAGAATTGCCAAAAATCCCGTTTTAAACAACATTGCCCAAATTTTTCCTCTCCGTGATCGCGGGAATGCCTTCGCGATCGCATAGGCCAAGCCCCAGACTTCTCCGCGATCGCATTGCACTTCCTGCCATCGCCTAGGCCAACCAGCAGCCCTCCAAATTCCTTCTCCGAGATCGCAGCTCCCCGCATGCGATCGCACAAGCCTGCCCAGCCCTTCATCGCGATCACACACCAGCACCCGCGATCGCATAGGCCAAAATCCTCGCCCCTCAGTTCCTTCTCCGCGATCGCACATCTAATGTTGCGATCGCATAGAACACCAGCAGCACCAGAAACCAGCAACAGCAAATCACTCTGAAATGACCCGAAACCATCCTGAAACACACCCGAGACACCCGGGACCCCGTCCAAACACACGACTCAGTCCCACAACATCCCACGAACTTGCTCGTAGCTTCAAATCGTCTTAAACAACGCTGAAATCACGATTTGCATAAGAATTCAACTTAATGAACTTTGAAATTTCCATCTCTCACATCCGATGTCGAAACCTATCAAACCACGTCCGATTGATCTCAGATTTTTCATACAGGTCGTATTCGACATTACGGACCTGCTCCAACTTTTGGAATCGCATTCCGACCCCGATATCCAAATTTCCACTTCCGGTCGAATTCTACAAAACCTTCAAATTCTAACTTTAGCCAAATAACCCCAAACTGACTTCCGGATATCCGAATTTACTTCCAATCGCGCTCCCAACTCCAGAATCACCATACGGAGCTATTGCCAGACTCGGAATACCAAAAGGACATCAAGATCACTGATATGCACTTCAACCCCAAATTCATGAAATCCTTCTAAAATGCTAACTTCCACGCTATACGCCGAAACGTCCACGGGTTATCCAAAATCTGATACGGACATACACCCACGTCTAAAATCATCATACGAACCTTATGGAACCTTCAAATTCTGATTCGCGTTTACTCAAAATTCCAATTTTAGTTGATTTCTCCAACTTAAGGCTTATGAAATGGGAATTTTCTTTCCAAATCAATTCTAGACTTCCTGGAATTCAATTCCGACCACGCCCACGGGAAATAATACATGAAACGAAGCTTTTCACGACTTCAAATCGCTGAACGACGTGCTAGAGCACAAAACGACCGGTCGGGTCGTTACATTCTCCCCCACATAAACCGATGTTCGTCCTCGAACGTGCTAAGAACTGCTCTGGAGTTACCTGAAATCACTGTTTAACATCTCGAGCACCTGGCCGTGCTACCACAACCCAGTCGAGCACAATAGCTTGATCAAATATGGAGATTTCTCATTTATCCAAATAATGAGCTCAAAATTCATTCAAACACCTGAAATTTCTCTAGCCATGCCTAGTTTCAATACATATAAGCACTGCATCAACTAGCACACGATATACCAGATCATAACTGCATACCCTTGATGAATCAGAACCATGCACCACATAACTCATCGTCTGACCACAACGACGCTCCCTGAACCTTATTAGCCAAGGTCCACAAATCTGATGCTCCTGATGCACCTCATCACAAATATACAGACATCCTGCTATAATGCTAGCGATACAACCACAACGAGGGAATGGGCAGAAATTCACATTCAACTGCAGAGTTACCAAATCCTTGAATACCACATCTTGACCAGAATCGTCACTTTCATTATGAACCTGAATGATGGTATTTGTTTTTTATTATACACTTTACATAACCTTATCATACTGATCCCTAGTCCGATAACCTTATCTCACCCAGTACGAACTGCTCAGACTGCAAGTCACCCCAAACATGGCTAACAGCCTCACATGATACTGCATCTCCCAATAGGCCATAACTCGAACATGATAATAAGAAACGACTCAGGAGGGAACTATCCAACTCGCGCAACTAACATGAATCCTTACCAGAAAATTGTAATTAAACATAAGAAAATAAATATAGGAACCTTACTCATCATCACACTGTTGCGGCATGCAGCTCGATCCAAATAACATACCCATGGCGGCATGCCACCCGATCCCAATAAGATACCCGTGGCGGCGTGCCACCCGATCCCAAATAACATAAAACTCACGTAAGGAAGTATATATACGGAGCTAATTTGCTCACTATTATAATTACTGAGTATCGATCACAAGCACTCTAAGTGCATCATACTATCCTGGGGAGACTGATAAAGCCATAGGCTACAAAACTCAAGCACAACTAAGGTACGATATATATACATATACTCTGGATCTCAAGAGTTATCCTGCTCACACAACATCCCCGCTACGTGGGACCTCAACACATAAGAAATTATCAAAGCCGTTTCACAACACACACGGTACAATCACAATAACACATGAATTCGATGACATCCGCTGTTCTAATATCTTTCCATGAAAATATTCTCTACTGAAAGGAACATGTCTGGCTCACACGAAGCCCGTAATCATATATAAATTCATCCACAAACATTTACCCACCTTGTTCGTACCAAACTTAGCTATTAGCTTTTACCTACGTCCATATTAACCCTACATTTTCTCATAATACACGAAAGCAACCGTCATCATCGAGACTAATACCCCAATATCCATAATCAACTGAACTGAACGCCCTCCAGGCATAAATTCTCAATTTAAGCAATATTGCACTTGTTCATACTCGGTCCAAATCTGAAATCCATCAAGTGACTACATGTCACACTTAATAAAGTCTTTTCGTGGTCATGCTTCCACGACCTTCCACACAAGGCAACAAGTCAACACACCCATAACACCGGCCGCACTAAGGCCGCAAAACACATCAAGAACCCATGACCAGGGTACAAAGCCCCTTTCACCGAATGTCAATCTCAGGTGACACTGAATATAACACCAGCTTACTCTGAACTTTCAAACCACTTGACTTGCCTTTCCGATCTCATGACATCCTCATAAAAATCAGACCTAAATCTCGATTCTTACTCCCAGTTACATACTGCTTCCCGCTCTTAACATACCAACATGAGGTAGAGCAAGAATTCCATCATAACGTTCGAACCACCAAAAGGGTAAACACTTCATCATATAGAAACCTTTTACTTAACTCAATTCAGGAGTACCATCTCAACATACGAGTGAATTCCCCACAATCACCCAACATGCAAATCCTTAAGTTGTAGTCTATACCACCATAACCCTTTCGGGATCCGCCTACACCTGACAGGCCATAAAACTCAAATGCTCCCACACGATATCAGTTACGACGGCCGAAAATCCCCGCACACACTGGCACAAACCACATGCATAACATAATTACATCAAAGGAACTGATCACTACCGCAATTGTGCAATTTCAACCATGGCTAATGAATCTATTGTAACGACCCGGCCGGTAGTTCTAAGAATTTATCCTCGTTTCCCCTATTTCTACATCATGTTATATGGTTCGGATTCATTTATTTGTGTTGGGGCGGTTGGCTCAGGTTCAGAGTGGTCATGGTGAGCATTGAGGCAATTATTCTCTCAAACTAGCCTAATAGTTGAGAAAGTCAACTGAGAGTTGACTTATTGGTAAATGACCTCGGAATGCATATTTTATTGCTTGAATAGCTTCGTTAGGTGATTTGGGACTTAGGAGTGTGTTCAGAATATTTTTGTGATGTCCGGTGTAGAATTAGGCTTGAATTGGCGAAAGTTAGTTTTTGGCAATTTCCGATCGGCAGTGGAAATTAGGCTATCGAGTTAAGAATGGAATTACAGAAGTTGGAACAGGTTTGTAATGTCATTTTGGATATGTCTGCAAAATATTAGGTCAATCAGAGGTGTTTTGGTTGGTTTCAGTGTAGTTGGCAAATTTTTTAAGTTTCAAAATTCTTATGCTTGAATTTGATGTAAATTTTGTGTTTTCGTGTTGTTTTTTGTGTTTCAAAGGCTCGACTAAGTCTGAATGATGTTATGGGATATGTTGGTATATTTGGTTGAGGTCCCGAGGGCCTAGGGTGTATTTCGAATGATTAACGGATCGATTTTGGAGCTTGGAACTTGGCAGATTTTCTGGTTTTTTGTTGTAGAGACTTTGTTCTTCGCGTTCGCGGGTGGGAGGACGTGTTCACGAAGAGTTGTTTGGGGGAGCAGAGTTTTTTTTTCTTCGCGTTCACGAAGGGAAGGATGCGAACGCGGAGGTCCGAATGTTCTTGCCTATGTGTTCGCGTTCAAGTGCACGCGTTCGTGGAGGCCTAGGTAGGAAGTGCTTCACGTTCGCGGGCTCATGGTCGCGTTCACATAGTGTAAATTAGGCCTGCTGGGATTTTTTCTATGTGAACGCGGTCCAGTTGACGCGTTCGCGAAGAAGGAAATTATTCTGCTGGACAGAATGTTTAAAAAGGCTGGGATGGGAAATTGGTTCACATATCTTCCATAGTTGCATGCGAATTTCAGTGCTTTTGAGAGGGGATTGAAGGGAAATCAAGGGAAGTCATTTGGAGGTAAGAATTTCAACTTCATAACACATTTCTATGTCAATTCTTGAATAATTAAACCATAAAAATTCTGGAAATTTAGCTAAGTTGGGGAAGAAAGGGTCCATGAGAATTTATTTTTCTTTTGAGGATTTGAGTGGGCAATTGTTGTCCGATTTTAGTGTTCTTGGTATGTATAGAATCGTGGGAGGACGAGGTTTCTAATGATATAAAAATTTTCGGATTCCGAGATGTGGGCTCGGGGCTCGGGGATGGCCGAATTTCGAGATTTTTGTCTAAATTGATACTTTTCGATTGGGTCGTGTTCCTTGAGTATATTTTGATGATGTTATCTCGTTTTGGCTAGATTCGGAGCAATCGGGAGCCAATTTGAGGGGCAAAGGCATAGCGGACTAGTGTCGCGGCCCGGTAGAGGTAAGCAATGGTCTTAAATTTTGTCCAGAGGGTATGGAACCCCGGACTACATATTTTCTCAACTGAATTTGAAATGGCGCACATGTCGGATGAAGAAAAATATGGCGCGTACTGATTTTTGGATTGGACTAGGTCCTCTCCGCGGCAACTATTGAGTTGTGTATTTACTCAAAACTTTTATTAAATTATATTTTAAGGAATTGTGAAATATTGGGTTATAAGCCGTGTTTGAGGCCTCGTGCCGATCTGTTTAGACCCTTTGAGGGTGTTTTACTGTTGTTTTCCTCACTACCTATTGATGGTTTTACTCAGCATCATTATGCATACTGGTTTATGTAAAACTCAGCCTGATTTACACCACACGAGCATTAAAATGATGTTTTCGGGTCGAGTACCCCGTTCTATTGCATCGCCCGAGGGGATTTTCGAGTGGTTCTACCAAGTGTGGCAGAGGGCCAAGAGTGATGGTGAGGTGCTGAGTGATATTCGTGTTTGGGCTGAAGGAGCCTCTCCGGAGTCTGTACGCACCCCCAATGAGCGCACCGAGTGCGAATGATTGAGTGATTGGGAGGCTTGAGTGACTGTGAGGTGCTGAGTGATTGCGAGGTGCTGATGGATTGTGAGGAAATGCCCGAGGGGCTGTTTATGAAACATGTTTTTGCCCGAGGGGCTACTTATGACTTCACTACATCCATTGCATACAAAATCTTTGTTTTAAAGTTACTAAAAATGTGCATTGTTTTGAGAACTTTTATGAAGTTGATTTCGAAGGTATGATGATTTTGTATATTTATGTATACTATTGGAAAGTAAGGCTGTGTATATTGTGACATTTATTTTATGTGATTCCTTGCTACTTAGACTTGATTTATCTCCATTACTACTGAGTTGGCGTACTCACATTACTCCCTGCTATATCGCAACGGAGCCAGATCGTGGGGATATAGAGGTAGTTGTTCAGCATTCACAGCATCTCTGCTTTCCCTTCCTATTGTATTTATCTTTGATCCGGAGTTTTGTATCTTAATACTTTATTTTGGGCTTATTTTATTAGATGGTCATGACATGCTGGCTCCGGGTTTTCGGGATGGCAGTATTGTATAAAAAAAAAATTTGGTTTATTATGTTAAGTAAATTTCTGTATATTGTTATGAAATGGTTTAAACTTAAATGGGATTTTCAATAGAAATTGTGAACACGCGGTAGTCGGCTAGCCTAGTTCCACGATAGGCGCCATCATGGCCGGTTAGGATTTGGGGTCGTGACATCTATCTTCTTTTAATTCAATTGCTTCAGGATTAATAGCAACTCCCTTCAACTCATAAAAAATTCAACCCTCACTAATCCCGAGTGACCTTGATTCACGAGACTATGCTGGCTAAATCCCGCAACCCGTCTCATACCCTCATGATAATCTTTCTTCAATCCGGAGTTTATTTCTCTCACTCCTCCAATACTATCCTGCATGCTGAAACATATCATAGAACATTCCAACCATCCTCTTTTTTCTCAGAAATTACTCTGCAAAAGCTAGATTCTCGATCATACTGCTGCCTGAAATCCTTAATTGTCGCATTCTTAACTTTGGAACTCACTAGGACTGCTATTTAGAGTCACCCACTCTAACCGGCCCCGAATACAATCAATCCCCAAGGCTCTCCTAGCACAGGAACACCATTTTCAATGAAAACACGTGACTGAGTCACTACCCTTACAACTCGCCCATGCTCTAAGAAAAATTTGAATCTTCCAAAGCCCAACCCTGACCTGACATGACCAACTTTTGTACATATTCATCAAATCCCACGCACAATTACCATTTTACTCCTTTTTCCTTTGCTGAAATAACTTGCCTACATGCCGACAATCCTCAACCTCATGCGAAGACAATCCTACAACCCAACTGCAGATGGTGGGACTCCCTCACCTAACCCGAAGCTACTCCTTGCACCACTTTAGACCCTGCTGAGATTCTTCCTCCTTTGATCACACGATCTTGCTCAGCCAATCCATCCAAATCTTCCAAATTCTCTTGCTAGAACTCCCTAAATACTTGAATTCTCTAGCATCATCCACACATTCTATCTCCTACCGACTAGCCCCTAGGACCCCTCACAGAACCTGCCAACCCCGCCATTGCTAACCTATCCCTAGAAGACAACCCACATGTGGAAATCACTCGCGGACACCTTCCAACGACGCTGAAATGCACTCTCTCTGCGACTTCAATACCCCATCCTATGCCCTACTTCATTTACCAACTTACTAGTCTGTCTGCTCCTCATGGACATCCATTAAATGTGCGACAATATCTCCAAATGCCAAGTTGTGTTGCCGCTCCCCCACTTTGCGACTGCTCGACTTTCGGTTCTTACACCTGGACCCCTAGCAATGGAACCAACGCCTAGCCTTATTTCAGGATCATTCTTTGTAGCTCTCAAACAAACATATCACCACGACTTCAAGCTCCCCGAAGATTATCTTTCTCTAGCTGCCTTCGTCGTCAACACTTATCCGGTACTGAACCGCAGCACTTCACGATCTCCGCCAACCGTTTTCTTCAACACTTCTTCTTGATACTCTGGCCCCATGCAACCGAAAAAACCATCGCACCCAAAAACTTAACACATTCCTCTCGATCAATGACGACGATTACACGTCACAGGTGCATACCACATCCTACTTGAAGACACCAAATCTTACTACTTTATCAATCCCAACCGAGCCATTCATACTCCAAATGCCTTCCCTCTGTTGGAACAAAAGCACTGAAACCATGGAACCACACTCTGAGAAGACTTCCCTACAACCATTCATCCTCCCCAAAATACGGGCAAAAGTTCTATCATCATATCGACATCGCGCGACGATGAATTGCAAACATCATCACTACCTGAGCACAGCCTTAAGGCTCCCAGAAACACAGCTACTGAGTTGAAACAATATATTATCCTTTCACATGGCCATAACAACAACCACGACCATTTACACATGGAAACATCTCGAATTACATTCGTAGAACCATTTCCATTCCTCAAATTCCTGATCCATAGCAAGTGCTTCGCGACGCGTAAGATTGAGTAGGAATGAACATAGGCATAAGCCTCAAAGGAATCAACTCTCACGATGAAGAATCAAGAAGGGAAGTACTCCTAACAGCCATGTAGCCTCTCGAAGATAAGTACAAACGTATCCGTACCGATCCACAAAACTCTACTAGACTTGCTCATGACTTGTGAGACCTACAGGAATCTAGCGTTCCGATACCACGTTGTCACGACCCAAAATCTCTAAGGTCATGATGGCGCCGGACACAAGGTCAGGCAAGCCAAAACATTAATTAATTGAAATAATTTTCCAGTTTTAACATTTGCGAAATCGTTACCTTTTCTTGCATTTCATGATCAACTAAATAAATTTTAGTAAACTTAAATACGATCGCACATCAATTCAGTTTAATGAAATAAATCCCAACACGTCCCTAGAACCCGGTGTCACAAGTACATGAGCAATTCCTAAGAATCTTACAAATATTACCAATCCTATCTGAAATACCACTGGACAAGGAAATTTAAAATGAAACGGATACAGTATGAAGGTGACTCTGTCAGCCGCAGATCGCCTCCGGAAGATGCAGCTCGCCTAAGTTTCCGAATCCTCCACATTTCAATGGAAAGTACCTGTGAAATAAAATGCACAGCAAGTGCAGCATGAGTACAAAAACAACGTGTACTCAGTAAGTCGCCCACCTAACCTCAGAGAGGTAGTGACGAGAGGTCAATTTAGACACTTACTGGGGTCCAACAGTAATAATGACAGCATATAATGAAAGCGGTAGGCATGTGAAGGCAGATAAGCAATAATGTGAATACAAGGAAGTGAAATCCGAGTTATTTCTGAAAATAAGTGAATAACAATTTCCTTCCCCTTTTTCCTCAAATATCAAAGTAACTAACAGTTCCCACTTTCTTTTCCTCGATTGTTGCCAAGTCAATATCTATGAAACAATACGATTAGTTATACGTAAATAGTACTAAGACAACCGGTCGGAGTCGTAAGGTAGTATATAGCACAGAATAGTCGTAAAGCTCCCCACGATCACGAATCATACATGCAACTCGTGTGCTGACTCTATATAAATCTCCCTACGATCGCGAATCATACTTGCAACTCGTGTGCTGACTCGATATAAAGCTCTCCACGGTCGCGAATCATACATGCGACTCGTGTGCTGACTCGATATACTAAATATAAAGCTCCCCACGATTGCGAATCATACATGCGACTCGTGTGCTGACTCGTATATATATAATTAACACAAAGCTCCCCTCGATCGCGAATCATACCTGTGACTCGAGTGTTGGCATATTTCCACACATTTTGATCCACTTTTTATTTAGAAAAATAGTTTTCTCAGGGAAATAGTAAAACCCGTATAAGAAGAAGCATGAATCATAGGTTTCGAAATCATTTGTTTTTGAAACTCATTTGTCAAATTTAATGGTATTCCTTGATACAACTTAATCCGGGTACACATATATTTACAGCGAAAACGAATTCTCTTTAGAAGGATAACAATATAAACTCCAGCTTTATTTTAAACATTAAACTATGTTTCCGGTCATATTAACAGTTCAATGATACAGGCAGGTTTACAGGTACACACATAAAGCATGCTAGTGGGTCCTAGACTACCCGGACTTAAGCATATTAGTAGCTACGCACGGACTCCCGTCACCTCGTGCGTACGTAGCCCCCGTAGATAATAACATATACTGAATTAATTCACCTAGGGGGACAATTCCCCCTCATGAAGTTAGAAAGGAGACTTACCTCGCTCCGAAATTCCAACACCGGCTTCCAATCCCTTCTGATGCCCCAACGGACGCACAATGCTCCGAAACTACCACATAAATGACAAAGCAATGAAAATTCATCCTATTACTCACAACAAATTTAGATTATATACTTTCCCAACCCCGCTCAAAGAAATGACCAAAATGCCCTCGGGCCCACGTGCCCGAAAATCCAAAATTCTCGAAGATACACTCTACCCATAGCCTTACTAACTCAAATATATAATTTACTCTGATATGCATGCTCAATTCGTGGCTAAAATCCAAATTCCCAAAATTCTAGGTTTCTTTCAAATTTTCCTCAAATATTTCCCCATTTTTCACATCAAAACCATGTAACAACTTTGTATTATTCATAGAAATGATTAGAATCCTCTTAACTCTGAAGCTTGATGAAATCCCTCTTGGAAAGCTCTCCAAATTCGTCCATAGCTTTTGAAAAATGAAAGAGAATTGCCAAAAATCCCGTTTTAAACAACACTGCCCAGATCTTTCTCTCCGCGATCAAGGGAATGCCTTCACAATCACATAGGCCAAGCCCCAGCCTTCTCCGCGATCACATTGCACCTCCTGCAATCGCATAGGCTAAACAGCAGCCCTCCAAATTCCTTCTACGCGATCGCAGCTCCCTGCATGCAATCGCACAAGCCTGCCAAGCCCTTCATCGCGATCGCAAACCAGCACCCGCGATCGCATAGGCCAAAATCCTCGCCCCCCAGTTCCTTCTCCGCAATCGCACAGCTAAGGCTGCAATCGCAGAGAACACTAGCAGCACCAGAAACCAGCAACAGCAAATCACTTCGAAATGACCCGAAACACACCCGAGACACCCGGGACCCCGTCCAAACACACGACTCAGTCCCATAACATCCCACAAACTTGCTCGAAGCTTCAAATCGCCTTAAACAACGTTGAAATTATGATTTGAATAAGAATTCAACTTAATGAACTTTGAAATTTCCAACTCTCACATCCGATGCCGAAACCTATCAAATCACATCCGATTGATCTCAGATTTTGCATACAAGTCATATTCGACATTAAGGACCTGCTCCAACTTCCGGAATCGCATTCTGAACCCAATTTCAAAATTTCCATTTCCGGTCGAATTCTGCAAAACCTTCAAATTTTAGCTTTAGCCAAATAACCCCAAATTGACTTCCGGATATCCGAATTCACTTCCGAACGCGCTCCCAACTCCAGAATCACCATACGGAGGTATTCCCAGACTTGGAATCCCAAATGGACATCAAGATCACTGATATGCACTTCAACCCCAAATTCATGAAATCCTTCTAAAATGCTAACTTCCACGCTATACGTCGAAACGTCCCCGGGTTATCCAAAACCTGATACGGACATACACCCATGTCCGAAATCATCATACTAACCTGATGGAACCTTCAAATCCTTATTCGGAGACCGTTTACTCAAAATTCCAATCTTAGTTGATTTCTCCAACTTAAGGCTTCTGAAATGGGAATTTTCTTTCCAAATCAATTCTAAACTTCCTGGAATTCAATTCCGACCACGCCCACGGGTCATAATACCTGAAACGAAGCTGCTCACGACGTCAAACCACTAAACGACACACTAGAGCACAAAACGACCAGTCGGGTCGTTACACGCGCATCTGAGAAGGGTGGCTCCTTGCACTATGTGGATACAAGGAGCATGGGGACTGTGAGGAGACTATTGGTAATTCCTTAAAATATTTACATCTATTTTTTATCTAATTATATTTATATGTTTTAATTTAGTTAAAATATTTTATTATATTTGTACGAAAAAAACATATGGGAGGAAGATGACTTATGATGAGTTCTTTATGGAGACTCACATCCGAAAGAAGAAGGCACCGGCAGATCCAACTAGATGGGTCGAGGGTCGGACGAAGACTACATATGTAAGTTTCATAACTACTATAACATCAAATTAATGTTTATAATATTATATAGTTAATAATTTTTTATCTTCCAAATAAAGGGTCACTACAAGGCTAATATGGAGGAGTACACAATTTGTGCATCAATTTGAGTCGTCGGAGGGGCTTGGAGGCTGGTTATGAATCTTTGTAGCGAGGTAAGTCTCCTTTATAACCTTGCGAGGGGGAATTGTCCCCATAGGTGAACTAATCGGATATGTGCTACTATTTGTGGGGGCTACGTATGCACGAGGTGACGGGAGTCCGTGCTAGCTACTATCATGCTTGTGTCTGGGTAGTATAGGACCCACTACCATGCCTTACCTGTTGTACTTGAAATTTTACTAATGAAATTAGACTGTTAATATTATCGAATTAGTAACTGAATACCTAAGAAGGTTGAAGCTTATTTTCCTTAATCAACTAGAAAGAGGATTGATTTTTCCTGGGATAATGCTTTTCTTGATAGAGCATGTTTTATTTGTCGTACTTACTGATAAATTTATGATATTTACAACCTTATCAACATGGCAAATAAATTTCCAGAAAGATGTAAATACCATCTTCGTGTCCACTAAAACAGAATTTTATCACTTCCTTAACTAACTGTTTTCCTGATAAAATGTGAATATAATGTGTGAATATGTGTATCTATGAGTACCTAAGTCGCATGTTATGATTCGTGAGCAGGGTAACTCTATTATTATATATGATCGCGTCGCATGATCGATTCACCAGCGAGAGAATAGATGCATCTATGGTTCGATTCGTTCGACCCTTCGGCAGTGCACAATTTATTATTGTTGGTTCGTGTCGTTCGACCCTCGGCATTGCTTGCGCATGATATTTATTGTGTGCTTGCTGTGATTTTTCCTTAATTGCTGGCCTGGAGGTTTTAAATTGTCAACTGAAATGATGAGGATTTAAGAATATTAAATATGAAATAAGTTGTTATTTTTGTCGCTACTTGTTATATTGCCTATGATATCCATGCTTATTGGCACCCTTGATTTCATTAAATTGACCTCTAGCAAGTTTCAAATTCGACCTCTCGTCATGACCTCTTCGAGGTTAGGCGGGATACTTACTGAGTACACGTTGTTTTCGTACTCATATTACACTTGATGTGCATTTTTATTGACAGGTACATTCATATATAGTGGCCCTGCTTGACGCAATGATGTGACTAACTTGGAGACTTAGACGAGCTTTACCATCCGGAGACGACCCGCAGCTGGCAGAGTCTTCCTCAGATGTATTATATTTATTTGAAATTCCTTGTCCAGTTTGTATCCCGAACAAGTATTGTAGTACATGTAAAATTCTTAGATATTTGCTCATGCACTTGTGACACCAGGTTCTGGGAAATTATGGGATATATTCACTATTTAAATCTGTTAAGATATTTTTGCTTACTTAGAGGAAGTTCGTTAAATATTATCTAAGAAAAATGAAAAAGAAATGACTTCGAAAATTTTTTAAAAAATAAAAAATAAGGATTTTATATATCTATTAAGTGTTGGCTTACCTGACAGTGGGGTCCGGCGCCATCACGACCTTAATAGATTTTGGGTCGTGACAACGTGGTATTAGAGCACTAGGTTCCCTTTGGTCTCACGAGTCATGAGCGAGTCTAGTAGATTCTTGCGGATTGGTAAAGAGATGTCTGTATTTATCTTCGAGAGGCTACAGGGCTATTAGGAGTACTTCCCTTCTTGACTCTTCATCGTGCGGTTTGATTCCCTTAAGGTTTATGCCTACGTTCCTTCTTACTCAATCTTACACGCCGCAAAGCGCTTACTATGAATTAGGAATTTGAGGAATGGTAATGGTACTACATGTATGGTGCGTGATGTTTTTCCATGTGTAGTTTGTTGGGACTATTGTTGTCACTCTGCTGAAGGATAATATGTTGTTTCAGCTCAGTAGTTGTGTTTCTCAGGGTTTTGAGGCTATGCTCATGTTGTTATGGTGCTTATGATTGGTCACCGCACGGAGTTGACGTGGTGATAGGAAGTTTGCCCATGTGCTGGGGCAATGAATGACTTGAAAGGAGGTCTTCTCAGAGCATGAATTCGAGATTTCAGTATTTTAGTTTCGGTGAAGGAAAGGTAATCGAACTATGAATGTTCAAATATGGGTTGAAAGAATAATAAGACTTAGTGTTTTTCAAGCGAGGTTGAATTTTCATCTGTGATGTGGTATCGCTATTTTTTATCAAATTGAATATGTGAAGCTCGTCAGTGTTATAGTTTCTTCGGTTGCATTGGGTCAAAGTGTTGTGAAGTAATATTGAAGAAGCGGTTGTCAGAGGTCGTGGTGTGCGGTGGTTCAGTATTGAATAAGTATTTCTAATAAAGGCGGCTCGATAAAGATGATCTTCGGAAAGGTTTGAAGATGTGGTGATCTGCTGGTTTAAGTGCTACAAAGATAGTTATTGGCCTAAGGAAACGGCTAGACAACAAGGGATAAGGAAGGACACGTGGGAAGTGTCAGGTGATGGTTAAGCTTATAATAGGTCGGGTGTAAGAAAAGGAGTTCAGGTAGTTGCTTGCAGGAGTGAGTTTAACCAAAGTGGGAGAGTGGTACGTAGCATATGAGTTCTGTAGTAAGATAGATACACCTCTTGAGGGGAAGTTTGGAGTGATTTGGGAATTTTAGTGGACGATAATGGGGTCCACCGACTTAAATTGAAATATTGGCTATTTCGGTGGAAGGTTGGATACAACAGAAAGGGGTCGTTCGGGATGAAGAAGGATACAATATAGCGGTGAGCTGGAGGATGTTGTCTCGCTTTTAGTGGATGTCCATGAGGAATGGACGGACTGGTAAGTTGGTAAATGAGGACGGGCATAGGATGGGGTATTGATGTCGTAGGGATTGTGCAGTACAACGTTTTTGGAAGGTATCAATTGGTAATTTCCGCATGAGGGTTATCTCCTGTGAGCAGGTTAGCGGTCGTGTTGTTGGCAAGTTTCTGCGAGGAATTCTAGTGGCTATTCGGAGAGAGGCTGAATATATGAGTGATGCTAGAGAATTTGAGTATTCATGGAATGCTAACAGGAGAATTTAGAAGAATTTGACGGGTTGGTTGAGCAAGATTATGTCAGCAATGAAGAAAAAAATTTGGTGGGGTCAAGAGTGGTGCAAGGAGCAGCTTCGGGGTAAGTTGTAGAGTCCCACCACCTGCGATTAGGTTACAGGATTATTTTCTCATGGGGTTGCGGATGATCAGCGTATTGGCAAGTTATTGCATCTTAGGGGAAAGGAGTAGAATAGTAATTGAGCATGGGATTTGATAAAGGTGTGCAAGGGTTGGCCTTATTGAATCAGGTTTAGGCTTCGGAAAGATTCAGGATTTATGCTTAGTACAGAGGTAATTTACAAGTGAAGGGATTCAGTCGGGTGCTTTATCAAGATGGGTGTTCAGGTTCCAGTGAAGCCGTATAGTTGAATATATTAGGGACCAAGCCAAAGTGGGTGACTCTCAACAATGGTTCCAATGGATTCAAAGGTTAGAAGGTGGTGTCTAAGTATTTCAAGCCACCGTGTGGTTAAGAATCGAGCTTTTGCGACAGAACTATGGGAAAGAGAAAATGATTAGAGTGTTCTATGTTATCTTCGGCGTGTAGAGTAACGTTGGGGTTCATAAAAAGGAGAAAATGGCTTCGTGTTCATGGAAGGGTTATCGAAATGGGTATACCGGTCAAGGATGTGAATATGTGTGCAAAGGGCATGAAACGATTCATGGGTCTGGAAATGAAATGGTCTCGTGGAATGGAATCACTCAAGGTGAGTGCAAATTGAGTTGTTATGTGTTGATTGGGGTTATCATTATTCCTGCGGTGAGTGTGAATTTAATTGTGGTACGAGAGGGGTTGTGTTATATGAGCTTATGGGAAGTTTAATTGATTCTCACTGCGGTATCGTGGCGGTGTCAGCGTATAGGCATTGTGAGTTATTGTTTATCTTGATATATATCTTGAGCCATGTAGGGGAGTCTACTGTTTAATGAGTCGATTGCGCGGCTAAGTGACATATCAGTTTCAGCTTGAAGTATACGGGTGAATCAGTTATGTACTGCAGAGGTGGAGTTTGAGGATTTGCATGTTTTATGATTATGAGAATTCACTCGTGTGTTGTGATGGTTCTCTTGAATTGAGATAAGTAAAAGTTCTTTATATGATGAAGTGTTTACCCTATTAGCGGTTCAGGGGTTATGACGAGATTCATGTGCGAATGCATATAGGCATGATTAGGTGCAGTGAGCAGTATGGAATTTAAAGTAAGAATCAAGGTTGCGGATTGGAGTTGACAAGGATGTCGTGAGCTTGAATGAGCAAGAAAAAAGGGATTTGAATGTTTAGAGTAAGTTGGTGTTGTCTTCGGTGTCACCTGAGATCGGTGTTTGGTGAAAGAGGCTTTGCATCCTAGTTATGGTTTCTTGATTTGTTTTACAGAGTGTGGCCAATGGTGGATGTGCAGACTTGTTAGCTTGTGTGGAAGGTCGTGGGAGCATGAATACAGGATGATCGTATGAGTATGACATGTAGTCACTTAATGGATTGAAGATTTGGACTGAGTATAAGGAAGTGTAATATTTCTTATTTGAGAATCTATGCCTGGAAGGCGTTCGGTTCATTTGGTTGTGGATTGTGGGGTGTTTTTTCCGGATATAATGGTTGTTCTTGCGTATTATGAGAGGAAGTGGGTTAATATGGACCAGGTAAAGCTATTAGCCTAGTCCAGTGTGAGCAGAATCGGCTTGAGGATTGTGAACGACTTCAAATATTGTTATGGGCTCCGTATGAGTTAGGCGTGTTCATTTCATTATTGCACTTTTCATGGAAAGGTATTAGAACAATAGATGTTGCTCTGTCCTCGTTCATTTCAGGTAATATTATGATTATGCCGTGTGAGTTGTGCAACGGCTTGGCAATTTATTATGTGTTGAGGTCCCGCGTAGTGATGATGTTATGTGAGTTGGATAGCTCTTGATATCCAGAGTGTGTGTGTGTGTGTATATATATATTTATCGCACCTCAGTTGTGCTTGAGTTTTGTAGTGTATGACTCTATCGATCTCCCCATGATGGTATTGTGCACTTAGCGTGTTTGTGAATGATATTCAGTATTTTGTGGTAATGAGCAACTTAGCTCGGTGTGTATCTTATTATGTGAATTTTATGTGTGGATCGGGTGGCACGTCGCCACGGGTATGTTATTTGGATCGGGTTGCACGCCGCAATAGTGTGATGTTGAGTAAGGTTTCCTATATCTATTTTGTTGTGTTTTGCTTCCTAGTTTTTGGAGGAAGGTTCATATTAATTGCGAGAGTTGAGTAGTTCCTTTCATAATTCATTTTCTTTATGTATTGCGTTCGAGTTGTGGCCTACTGGCGCATTGTGGCATCGTGTGAGACTGTTGGTCATGTCTGGGTGATTTGTTGCATGAGCATTTCACACTAGGGTGAGACGAGACTATCGGATCAGGGATCAGTGCGATAAGGTTACGTGAAGTGTATATTAAAGAACAAATACCAATAATTGGTTCATAATGAGGTGATGATTCTATTCAGGAGGAGAGATTCAATGATTTTTTGACTCTGCAGTTGGTTGTGAATTTCTATACATATCCTCCATTGTGGTGGTATCGTAAGCATTATAGCAGGACCTATATGTATGTGATAAGGTGCATGGGGAGCATCAGATTCATGAAATTTTGGCTGTTAAGGTTCAGGGAATGTCATTGTGGTTAGATGATGAATGATGCAGTACATGGTGCTAATTCAGCAAAGGTATGCAGCCATGTTCTGGTACATCGTGTGGTGGTTTGGTGTTCACATATTGGAAACAGGCCTGGCAGAGAATTTCGAGTATCGGAACTTGGTTCTGACTTATTGTATGAATGAAAGAGGATATCTTTGGATTTGACCGAGCTAATGTACTCGACTGGGTTGTAGTAGCACGGGCAGGTGCGAGGTGTTAAACAATTATTTTAGATAACTCCATAGCAGTTCTTAGCACGTTCGAGGATGAACGTATGTTTAAGTGGGAGAGAATGTAACGATCTGATCGGTCGTTTTGAGCTCTAGCGCGCCGTTCAGCGATTTGAGGCCATGGGCATCTTTATTTCAGGTGTTATCACTTGTAGGTGTGGTCGGAATTGAATTTCCGGAAGTTTAGAGTCAATTCGGAAAGAAAACCCTCCTTTTAGAAGCCTTAAGTTGGAAGAATCGACTAAGATTGGATTTTTGAGTAAAAGACCTCAAAATCAGGATTTGAAGATTCCAGCAGGTTCGTATGATGATTTCGGACTTGGGTGTATGTTCGGATCAGGTTTTGGATGAACTGGGAGCGTTTCGGCGCATATTGTAGAAATCAACATTTTAGAAGAACTTTCATAAGTTTGGGTTGAACTGCATTTCAGTGATATTGATGTCCGTTTGGGATTCTGAATCTGGGAATAGCTCCGTATGGTGATTCTAGAGTTGGGAGCACGATCGGAAGTGAATTCGGAGGTCCATAGGTTATTTTGAAGGTATTTGGTTTAAGATAGAAATTTGAAGGTTTTTGAGAAATCCGACCGGAAGTGGAAATTTTGATATCGGGGTCGGAATGCAGTTTTGAAAGTTGGAGCAGATCCGTAATGTTGAATGTGACTTGTGTGCAAAATTTGGGGTCAATCGAATGTGATTTGATAGGTTTCGGCATCGAATGTAGAAGTTGGAAATTTCAAAGTTCATAAGGATTGAATTGAGTTGCAATCCATTGTTTCAATGTTATTTGATGCGATTTGAGGCCTCGAGCAGGTCCGCATTATGTTTTGGAACAGGTTGGTGTGATTGGACGGGATCCCGGGGGCCCCGAGTGGATTTCGGGTGGTTGACGGATCGGATTTGGAACTTGAGAGAGAGCTGGGGCTGTTTTCATCTGGTGTGACTGCACCTGCGGGGCTTGGGCCGCAGGTGCGGCTTTTGTATCGCAGATGCAGAAGATGATGGCTTTGTTGGGGCGCGTAGGTGCGAGGCTATTTCCGCACCTGCGAAGGCACAGGTGCGGCGAATGGCTCGCATGTGCGAGTTTTGGCTAGAGATGGGAAGCCGCAGGTATGGGTGCTTGGGCGAACCTGCAAGCGCACAGGTGCGAGGTTGGAGGCTGCAGGTGCGGAAATCGGGCCTGGGCAGTGTGTATTTTAAAACCAAGATTTTGGCCATTTTTCTCCCATTTTCATTTGGTGTAGCGATTTTGGGGAGCTTCAAGGGAGGATCTTCATCAAGCAACTTTAGGTAAGTGATCTTTTCCCATCTTTGAGTTAAATACATGAATTAGATATGGATTAAAGCATGAAATTAGTAGAAATTTGGGTTTTTGAACAAAGACCTAGAATGTGTATTCTTGGATTTTGACCATGAATTTGTGCATGAAAATTAGAGTAAATTGTATATTTGAGTTAGTAAGGCTATGGGTAGAGTTTATCTTCGAGAAATTTCAGAATCCGGGCACGTGGGCCCGAGAGTAATTTTGTCAACTTTCCGAGCGGAGTTGGGAATTTATGTAAATTAAATTTTTATAAGTATTAGAGTATATTTTCATTGGTTTGGCCGTTATTTGAATAGTTTTGGGGGCGTTGTGCATCAATTTGAGTCGTCATAGGGGCTTGGAGGCCGGTTATGAATCTTCAGGGCGAGGTAAGTCTCCTTTCTAACCTTGTGAGGGGGAATTGTCCCCATAGGTGAACTAATCGGATATGTGCTACTATTTGTGAGGGCTACGTACGCACGAGGTGATGGGAGTCCATGCTTAGCTACTATCATGCTTGTGTCTGGGTTGTCTAGGACCCACTACCATGCCTTACCTATTGTACTTGAAATTTTTCTAATGAAATTAGACTGTTAATATTATTGAATTAGTGAATGAATACCTAAGAAGGTTGAAGCTTATTTTCCTTAATCATTGTTATATATCGCTATCATGTTTTTGATGTGTTGGATCAATTGGTTTGGGTCCGGAGTGATTATGGTGAGAATTTAGGCATTAGCCTTTTAAAGTAGCCTAATAGTTGAGAAAGTCAACTGAGAGTTGACTTATTGGTAAACGACCTCAGAATGAGGATTTTATGGCTCGGATCTTCGTTAGGTGACTTAGGAGTGTGTTCAGAATATTTTTATGATGTCCGGTGCAGAATTAGGCTTGAATTGGCGAAAGTTAGTTTTTGATGATTTTTGGTCGGCAGTGGAAAATAGGCTATCGGAGTCAGAATGGAATTTTGGGAGTTGGAGCAGGTTCGTAATGTCATTTTTGTTATGTCTGCAAAATTTCAGGTCAATCAGACGTGTTTAGGTTGGTTTCGGCTTAGTTGGTGAAATTTAGAAGTTTCAAAGTTCTTAGGCTTGAATTTGATGTAAATTTGGTGTTTTCGTGTTCTCGACTAAGTTTGAATGATGTTATGGGATATGTTGGTATGTTTGGTTGAGGTCCCAAGGGCCTCAGGTGTGTTTCGGATGGTTAACTGATCAATTTTGAGTTTTGGAACTTGGCTGGTTTGCTGGTGTTTCTGCAGCAGAGTTTTACTCTATGCGTTCGCGGCAAGGGGCTCGCGTTCGCATAGAGTGTTTGGTGGAAGGGGGGCCAGTTGTTTTATTCTTTCTCGGGAGAAGGGGTGCGAGCGCGGAGGGTTGAGTTGGGTGGTCATCGCGAACGCGGAGGTGTGTGTGCGTTCGTGTAGGGTTGTGGGCCTTTTGAGGACACCAGGGGTTTTGGCCTATGCGTTCGCGTGTCAGGGGACGCGTTCGCGAAGGCCTGGGGTGGAAGTGCTTTGTGTTCGCGGGCTTGAGGGCGCGTTCGCGTAGAGTTAAATTAGGGTCCTGTTGGATTGTTCTATGCGAACGCAGTCCTAGTGACGCGTTCGCGAAGAAGGAATATTATAGCTGGGTAGAATGTTTAAAAAGGTCTGAGGTGCGAATTTGGCTTATATTTCCTCCATTGTTGCATGCGAGTTGAGAGCTATTTAAGAGGGATTTAAAGGGATATTAAGGGAAATCATTTGGGAGGTAAGATTTTCAACTTCATTACACTTTTTTATGTCAATTCCTAAGTGATTAAACCATAAAAATTCTGGAAATTGAACCAAAATTGGGGAAGAAGGGTGCATGGAAAATTTATTTTTCTTTTGAGGATTTGAGTGGGCAATTGTGGTCCGATTTTAGTGTTCTTGGTATGTATAGAATCGTGGGAGAACAAGGTTTCTAATGATGTAAAAATTATCAAATTCCGAGATGTGGTCCCGAGGCTCGGGTTTGGCCGAATTTCGAGATTTTTAATTGAATTAATAATTTTCGATTGGGTTGTGTTCCTTGAGTATATATTGATAATGTTAACTGGTTTTGGCTAGATTCGGAGCAATCGAGAGCCAATTTGAGGGGAAAAAACATAGAGGACTAGTGTTGTGGCCCGGTAGAGGTAAGTAATGGCTATAAATCTTGTCCTGAGGGTTTGAAACCCCGGACTTCGTATTTCTTACTGTTTCTAGAATGGCGCACAGGTCGGATGACAAGTATGTGGCGCGCACTGACTTTTTGATTGGACTAGGTCCTCTCCGCGATGACTAATGAGTTACATATTTACTCAAAACCTTATGCTAATTATGTTCTAAAGAATTGTGTAATATTTGGGATGTGAGCCATATTTGGGGCATAGTGTTGATCTGTTTTAACCCCTTGGGGCTATTTTATTGATATTCTCACTACTTTGAAACTATGATTTTTCACTCAGCCTTTCTTGTGAAATTGTGACACTCCTATTTGATGATATTACGATTTCTTGAAATGAAATATTGATTGGGTCGAGAACCCCGTTTTATTTATGGCTCGAGTGGCATGTTAAGAGTGTCTGACTGAGTGCGGCCGAGGGCCAATGATTTGTTTTTGGCTGTTTATTTAGCGCTTGGGATGAAAGAGCCCCTCCGAAGTCGGAGTCTGTTCACACCCCCAGTGAGCGCAGGTACCTACTGAGGGCCGAGTGACGAGTGATTGGGAGGTATGAGTGACTGTGAGGTGCTGAGTGACTATGAGGTGTTGAGTGACTGATTATGAGTGACTGCGAGGCATGTCCGAAGGGGTGATTATGATACATGTTTCTGCCCGAGGGGCTACTGATGATTTTACTACTTTCACACTGAGCTTATGAAATATTTTTTCCCCGAGGGTCCTCTATATGATTCATTTCATTTTTATACTAGATCTTTCGGTTGAAGTTGTTGAAAAATATATTTTTTAAAAGGGTTTTTCGGAAGTTGATTTTTAAGGCATGATGATTTCATACATTTATGTTATACTATTTGAAATTAAGGTTGTTCCTCTTGTGATTTGATGACATTGATTTTATATGTTCTTGCTGCTCAGACCTGATTTATGTTCATTACTACTGAGTTGGTTTACTCACATTACTCCTTGCACCTCTGTGTGCAGATTCAGGAGCAGACATTGAGCATTAGCCTTTATTCCGCAGGGGAGCCAGATTTGCGGGATATAGAGGTAGCTGTCTAGCGTCCGCAGCATCTCTATTTTTCCCTCCCTATTGTATCTTCATTTCAATTAGAGGTTTTGTATTATGACAGTATATTATGACTTTTTCTTCTAGACGCTCATGACACGTTGGCTCCGGGTTTTGGGGTTGGCAGTATTGTATTTTGATGACCTACTTAATTCCGCAGTTTCTGTATATTTATGAAATGCTTAGATTTTGGAAATGGGTTTTTGAAAGAAATTATGAACATGTGATATATTGGCTAGCCTAGTTCCACGATAGGCGCCATCACAGTCGGCTTAGGATTTGGGGGTCGTGACAGTTTGGTATCAAATCCCTAGGTTACATAGGACTCAACGGTCATGAGCAAGTTTAGTAGAGTCTTGCGGATCGGTGCGGAGACGTCTGTACTTATCTTCGAGAGGCTGCCGAACTTTTAGGAAACATTTATATCTTTCTTGAACTCTTTCGTGCTAATCTATTGATTCTTTAAATATGAACTTATGTTGTTTCATTCTCTCACAGATGGTGAGGACACGCTGCACCTATCAGAGTGACCAGTCACCGGCTAGACCAAAGGGAGGTCGAGGCCACGGTCGAGGCCGTGTTAGAGGTAGGGGGCCAGCCCGTGCAGCAGCCGGGGCAGTACCTTAGGATCCCCCTATCGATCATGATCAGGTTCCCGCCGATGGTGTCCCAGCGGGACAGGCTCAGGCACCAGGAGTGCCTATGGTTATTCCGGGTCTTCAGGAGGACAGTCGCCATGTCTTCTTCTGCCACTATAACTCAGGCCTGGGGAGGCAATCAGACTCCAGCTGCCTGGGCACCTGAGCAGGCTTCACAAGGTATTCAGGCACTGGGAGCAGCCCCAGCTCCGCTAGTTACTCTGGTTCAAGATTTTTTGGTCCCTGTTATGCCTGAGGACGAGCAGCGCAGGTTGGAGAGATTAAGCAAACTCCAGCCTCCGACTTTCAGCGGTACAGAGGGTGAGGATGCCCAGGGATTTCTAGATAGGTGCCAGAGGATACTGCGTACCGCGGGTATTTTGGAGACCAGTGGGGTCTCATTTGCTACATTTCAGTTTGCGGGTGGTGCCTTTACATAGTGGGAGTCGCTCAAGAGGCGTAGACCGGTTGGTTCAGCACCTCTTACCTGGCGGCAATTCTCCACGATCTTTTTGGAGAAGTATGTTTCTCAGTCCCACAGAGAGGAGCAACGCAGGCAGTTTGAGCAGCTGCGCCAGGGAGAGTTATCAGTTACTCAGTGCGAGATGAGGTTCTCCGAGTTAGCTAGGTATGCTTCTGAGATTGTCCCTACTGGTAGGGAGAGGGTGAGGAAGTTTGTGGATGGTCTTTCTTATCAGCTTTGGTTGCTTGTGACTCGAGAGAGAGTATCGGGTGCTTCATTCGAGCAGGTTGTTTACATAGCTTGAGATATTGAGTCTGTTCGCTGCCAGGAGTGGGAGGAGAGGGAGGCCAAGAAGCCTCGTGGTTCGGGTAGTTCCAGTGGTGCTCCCTTCAGGGGACAGTTTCAGCAGCGTAGGGGCCGTTCATTCAAGCCTCCTCGATCGGGCTATCCAGCATATAGTGGTGCCTCCTCAGGGCAGGGTCCCCGTGGTTCTCAGTCAGGCCGTCCTTCCTTTGGTTCCCTCCCAGCTCAGAGTGCAGCTCGAGCACCCCCAGTTCAGGGTTCTTCTATGCATGAGTCTTCTAGTGGCCGTTCAGGTGCTAGGGGTTTTTATCAGGCCCTCTAGATCTGGGGATTTGCTTTTTGTGTGGAGAGTTCGGGCACGTGTGGAGGCAGTGTCCCCGCCGTTACTGTGGATCTTCTCAGCAGAAGGGCCAGCCCTCGACTTCAGCTCCAGTCACTTCACCACCCGCCCAGGCAGCCAGGGGTGGTGGTCAGTCAGCCAGAGGCCACCCTAGAGAGGGAGGTCGAGCAGGTGGAGGTCAGGCTCGCATGTATGCATTTCCAGCTAGGTCGGATGCTATGGCCTTATATTCCGTGATCGCATGTATTGTTTCTATTTGTTGCCGTGATGCCTTGGCTTTATTTTACCCTGGTTCCACATATTCCTATGTTTCTTCGTATTTTTGCCGATTTTTTGGATATGCCCCGTGAGTCTCTAGTCACCTCTGTTCATGTGTCGACTTCGGTGGGCGATACTGTTATTGTGGCCCGTGTGTATCGGTCGTGCATCATATCTATTGGGGTCTGGAGACCCGAGTGGACCTACTGTTACTCAGCATGGTCGATTTTGACGTGATATTGGGCATGGATTGGTTATCTCCGTGCCATGTTGTTCTTGATTGTCATGCTAAGACCGTGAACTTAACTATGCCGGGGTGTCCGAGGGTTGAGTGGAGAGGTTCTTCCGAGTATATGCCTAGCAGGGTGATTTCTTACCTGAAGGCTCAGCGCATGGTTGAGAAAGGGTGTTTATCTTATTTGGCCTTTGTGAGGGATGTTGGTGGTGAGACTCCCGCTATTGATTCAGTTCCTGTGGTCCATGATTTTCCGGATGTATTTCCTGCAGACCTGCTAGGGATGCCACCTGATAGGGATATTGATTTTGGTATTGACCTAGTTCCAGGCACTCAGCCTATTTCTATCCCACCATATCCTATGGCATCAGCGGAGCTAAAGGAATTGAAGAAGAAGCTTCAGGAGCTCCTGGATAAGGGGTTCATTTGGCCTAGTGTGTCACCTTGGGGTGCACCGGTGTTGTTCGTGAAGAAGAAGGATGGGTCCATGCGTATGTGTATTGACAATCGGTAGTTGAACAGGGTTACGGTGAAGAACCGGTATCCCTTGCCCCGCATTGATGATTTGTTTGACCAGCTTCAGGGAGCCAGAGTGTTTTCCAAGATTGATTTGAGATCTGGGTATCATCAGTTGAGGATTCGGGATTCTGATATTCCGAAGACTGTTTTCAAGACCAGATATGGTCATTATGAGTTCTTGGTTATGTTGTTTGGGCTGACCAATGCCCCAGCTGCTTTCATGCAATTGATGAACAACGTGTTTCAGCCTTATCTGGATTCATTCGTCATTGTGTTCATTGATGACATCCTGGTTTATTCTCTTAGACAGGAAGAGCATGCTCAGCATTTGAGAGTTGTGTTACAGAGGTTGAGGGAGGAGAAGCTTTATGCGAAATTCTCCAAGTGTGAGTTTTGGCTTGGTTCGGTAGCTTTCTTGGGGCACGTGGTGTCCAGTGAGGGGATTCAGGTTGATCTAAAGAAGATAGAGGCGGTGTAGAGTTGGCCCAGACCGTCCTCAGCTATAGAGATTAGGAGTTTCCTTGGTTTGGCAGGATATTACCGTCGCTTCATGGAGGGATTCTCTTCGATTGCTTCGCCTTTGACCAGATTGAACCAGAAGGGTGCTCTATTCAGATGGTCTAATGAGTGTGAGGAGAGCTTTCAGAAGCTCAAGTCAGCATTGACTTACAGCTCCAGTATTAGTTTTGCCTGCGGGTTCGTGTTCTTACACAGTTTATTGTGATGCTTCTAGAGTTGGCTTGGGAGCGGTATTGATGCAGTACGGTAGGGTGATTGCCTACGCGTCCAGAAATTTGAAGGTGCACGAGAAGAATTATCCAGTGCACGATCTTGAGTTAGCTGCCACTGTTCATGCCTTGAAGATTTGGCGGCATTATTTGTATGGAGTGCAGTGTGAAATTTTCACTGACCATCACAGTTTGCAGTATCTGCTGAGGTAGAAGGACTTGAATTTTTGTCAGAGGAGATGGTTAGAGCTCCTCAAGGATTATGACCTCACTATCTTATATCATCCGGGGAAGGCCAATGTAGTGGCCGATGCCTTGAGTCGCAGAGCAGAGAGTTTGGGGAGTTTAGCTTACCTTCCAGCAGCAGAACAACCATTAGCTCTTGATGTTCGGGCCTTAGCAAGTCAGTTGGTAAGATTAGACTTATCAGAGTCCCGTGGGTGTTGGCTTGTGTAGCCTCCAGATCTTCTCTTTACGATCAGATTAGAGCACGCCAGTATGATGATCCACATTTGCTTGTTCTTCAGGACCGGGTCCCTCGCGGTGATGTCAGGGATGTGGTTATTGGAGATGATGGGGTCATCAGGATGCAGGGCCGGATTTGCGTGCCCAACGTAGATGGGCTTCGAGATTTGATTCTAGTAAAGGCTCATAGTTCGCGGTATTCCATCCATCCGGGTGCCGCGAAGATGTATCAGGATTTGAGACAGCATTATTGGTGGAGGAGAATGAAGAAGGATGTTGTGGAGTTTGTGGCTCGGTGTCTCAATTGTCAGCAGGTCAAGTATGAGCACCAGAGACCTGGTGGATTGCTTCAGAGGTTTGATATTCCGTAGTGGAAGTGGAAGCGGATCACCATGGACTTTGTAGTTGGACTTCGAGGAGGTTTGATGCTATATGGGTTATTGTGGATCAACTGACCAAGTCCGTGCACTTCATTCGTGTTGTTACTACGAATTCATCGGAGAGGTTAGCTGAGATTTATATCAGGGAGATTGTCCGATTGCACGGGGTTCCAGTTTCTATCATTTCCGACAGAGGCACTCAGTTCACATCTCAATTTTGGAGAGCCGTGCAGAGAGAGTTGGGTACTCAGGTTGAGTTGAGCAAGGCGTTTCACCCTCGGACCGATGGGCAGTTGGAGCGTACCATTCAGATTTTGGAGGATATGTTGCGTGCTTGTGTGATTGACTTTGGTGGTTCATGGGATCAGTTTCTGCCACTAGCGGAGTTTGCATATAATAACAGCTATCAGTCGAGTATCCAAATGTCTCCGTATGAGGATTTTTAGGGTAGGAGGTGTAGGTCTCCGGTTGGTTGGTTTGAGTCGGGCGAGGCCAGGCCATTGGGTACCGACTTGGTTCAGGATGCGTTGAGTAAGGCAAAGTTGATTCAGGAGCAGCTTCGCACGGCGCAGTCTAGGCAGAAGAGTTATGCGGATCGGAAGGTCCGAGATGTGTCTTTCATGGTCGGGGATAAGGTATTGCTGAAGGTGTCACCCATGAAGGGTGTTATGAGATTCGGGAAGAGAGGGAAGCTGAGTGCCAAGTTTATTGGGCCATTTAAAGTTTTCAGAGGGTTGAGGAGGTGGCTTATAGGCTTGCTATGACTCCCAGTTTATCGAGTATCCATCCAGTATTCTATGTTTCGATGCTCCAGAAGTATGTTGGTGACCCTTGCCATGTTTTGGACTTCATCACGGCTCAGCTTGAGGGTGATATGTCATATGAGGTAGAGCCAGTGGCTATTTTGGCTCGACAGGTCAGGAAGCTGAGATCTAAGGATATAATTTCAGTGAAAGTTCAGTGGAAAGGGCAGCCGGTGGAGTATGCCACCTGGGAGACCAAGCGAGAGATGCGGGACAGATATCCTCACTTATTTGAGACTCCAGGTATGTTTCTAAACCCGTTTGGGAACGAACGTTTGTTTAAGAGGGGGAGGATGTAATGACCTAGCCGGTCGTTCCGTGAGATTTACCCCATTTCCCCTATTTCTGCATTTGTTATATATCGTTATCCTGTTTTTGATATGTTGGATCAGTTGGTTTGGGTCCGGAGTGATTATGGTGAGAATTTAGGCATTTAGCCTTTTAAAGTAGCATAATAGTTGAGAAAGTCAACTGAGAGTTGACTTATTGGTAAACGACCTCAAAATATGTATTTTATGGCTCGGATAGCTTCGTTAGGTGATTTGAGACGTAGAAGTGTGTTCAGTACATTTTTGTGATGTTCGGTGTAGAATTAGGCTTGAATTGGCGAAAGTTAGTTTTTGACGATTTTCAATCGGCAGTGGAAAATAGGCTATCAGGGTCGGAATGGAATTCTGGGAGTTGAAGCAGGTTTGTAATGTCATTTTGGTTATGTCTGCAAAATTTCAGGTAAATCGGAGGTGTTTTGGTTGGTTTAGGCGTAGTTGGCGAAATTTAGAAGTTTCAAAGTTCTTAGGCTTGAATTTTATGTAAATTTGGTGTTTTTGTGTTGTTTTTGGTGTTCGAAGGCTCGAATAAGTTTGAATGATATTATGGGATATGTTGGTATGTTTGGTTGAGGTCCCGAGTGCCTTGGGTGTGTTTCGGATGGTTACCGGATCGATTTTGAGTTTTGGAACTTGGCTGGTTAGCTGGTGTTTCTGCAGCAGAGTTTTACTCTATGCGTTTGCGGCAGGGGGCTCGCGTTCGCATAGAGTGTTTGGTGGAAGGGGGCCAGTTATTTTATGCGTTCGCGGGAGAAGGGGTGCGAACGAGGAGGGTTAAGTTGGGTGGTCATCGCGAACGGGGGGGTGTGTGCATTCGCGTAGGGTTGTGGGCCTTTTGAGGACCCTAGGGGTTTTGGCCTATGCGTTCGCGTGTCAGGGGACGCGTTCGAAAAGTCCTGGGGTGGCAGTGCTTCATTTTCTCGGGATTGGGGCCACATTCGCGTAGAGTTAAATTAGGGGGCTGTTGGATTACTCTATACGAACGCCTAGTGACGCGTTCGTGAAGAAGGAATATTATAGCTGGGCAGAATGTTTAAAGAGACCTGAGGTGCGGATTTTGCTTATATTTAAGAGGGATTTGAAGGGAAATCATTTGGAGGTAAGATTTTCAACTTCATAATACGTTTTTATGTCAATTCCGAAGTGATTAAACCATAAAAATTCTGGAAATGGAACCAAAATTGGGGAAGAAGGGTGCATGGAAAATTTATTTTTGTTTTTAGGGTTTGAGTGGACAATTGTGGTCCGATTTTAGTGTTCTTGGTATATATGGAATCGTGGGAGGACGAGGATTCTAATGATGTAAAAATTATCGAATTCTGAGACGTGGGCCCGGGGCTCGGGTTTGGCCGAATTTCGAGATTTTTTATTAAATTGATAATTTTCGATTGGGTTGTGTTCCTTGAGTATATATTGATAATGTTAACTGTTTTTGGCTAGATTCGGAGCAATCGGGAGCCAATTTAAGGGGCAAAAGCATAGAGGACTAGTCTTGTGGCCCAGTAGAGGTAAGTAATGGCTATAAATCTTGTCTTGAGGGTATGAAACCCCGGACTTCGTATTTCTTACTGTTTCTAGAATGGCGCACATGTCGGATAATGAGTATGTGGCGCGTACTGACTTTTGGACTGGACTAGGTCCTCTCCGCGGCGACTATGAGTTGAATATTTACTCGAAACCTTATGTTAATTATGTTCTAAAGAATTGTGTAATCTTTGGGTTGTGAGCCATGTTTGGGCCTAGTGCCTATCTGTTTTAACCCCTTGGGGGCTATTTTACTGATATTCACACTACTTTGAAACTATGATTTTTCACGCAGTCTTTCTTGTGAAATTGTGACACTCATTTTGATGATATTACGATTTCTTGAAATGAAATACTAATTGGATCGAGAACCCCGTTTTATTTATGGCCCGAGTGGCATGTTTAAAGTGTCTGACTGAGTGCGGCCGAGGGCCAATGTTGTGAGGATATTTATGATATGAAGCAGGCCGAGAGCCTTAGAGTGATTGATGCCATGATTTGGTTGTTTATTTAGCGCTTGGGCTGAAGGAGCCCCTCCGATGTCGGAGTCTGTACACACCGCCAGTGAGCGCAGGTACCTACTGAGTGCCGAGTGACGAGTGATTGGGAGGTATGAGTGACTGTGAGGTGCTGAGTGACTGATTATGAGTGACTGTGAGCCATGCCCGAGGGGCTGATTATTATACATGTTTCTGCCCGAGGGGCTACTGATGATTTTACTACTTTCACACTGAGCTTATGAAATATGTTTGCTCGAGGGGCCTCTATATGATTCATTTCATTTTTATACTAGACCTTTTGGTTGAAGTTGTTGAAAAATATATATTTTTAAAGGGTTTTTCGGAATTTGATTTTTAAGGCATGACAATTTCTTACATCTATGTTATACTATTTGAAAGTAAAGATGTGCCTCTTGTGATTGGATGACATTGATTTTATATGTTCTTGCTGCTCAGACCTGATTTATGTTCATTACTACTGAGTTGGTGTACTCACATTACTCCCTGCACCTCTGTGTACAGATTCAGGAGCAGACATCGAGCATTAGCCTTTATTCCGCAGCGGAGCCAGATTTGCGTGATATAGAGGTAGCTGTCCAGCGTCCGCAGCATCTCTGTTTTTCCCTCCCTGTTGTATCTTCATTTCATTCGGAGGTTTTGTATTATGACATTATATTATGAATTTTTCTTATTGACGATCATGACACATTGGCTCCGGGTTTTGGGGTTGGCAGTATTGTATTATGATGACCTACTTAATTCCGCAGTTTCTGTATATTTATGAAATGCTTAGATTTTTGAAATGGGTTTTTACAAGAAATTGTGAACATGTGATATATTGGCTAGCCTAGTTCCACGATAGTCTCCATCACGGCCGACTTAGGATTTGGGGGTCGTGACACCTCTGCATGAATTCTCAAGGCATGTTGACAGTAACAATTCAGTGCGCTGGCCTAATTTTCTTTGTGCAACTGAAAAGCTAGTAGCAAATTTTGAAATCTTTTCTTGTTTGTTTTGACAAGGACTGACTTAGAGTGAAGGACACAATGACGCAAAGAAAAAATATTTACAAGAAATGTTCCTTATGGGAAGGACAGAAGGGAGAGATTTTTTTTCTCTCTCTTTTCAGTAACTAGCCTTAATGATCATGACATGCATTTTGGACTTAATGGCCGATCTATCAAACTGATCAAATCTTCCCTATTCTTATGAGCTTTGAAGTCGGGCTTGTTCGTGCTAATCCTTTGCATTAGATTCACGACTTACCTTCGACTAGTGGTGCCCCGAGGGGTTTTCACCAACAAGTCTCTCTCATTTATTTTTCTCTACTTACCAGCGCCTTACAGTGCCCGTGAGGGTCTTCACTAGTAAGACTCTCTAATTTTCTTCTTTATTTTTCTTCTCTTTTTATTTCTTGTGTGAGCAACTTGAATGTGACCATTGTTGCTTATACCATGCTTTCTTGGGCGATCAACTAATAGTGTTCTCTGTCGCGTGACAACCGGTTCTCATTGCATGCTTCTCTTAGAATTCTTAAAGGCATCGGGAGGTCTTTATTTGGAAGGTTTTTGGATAGGGTTGGAAAGGAGGGTCGGAATTAAGGCTTAAAGTAGACTCAAAATGAGGGGTTATAAACTTATAACTCTTGGAATCGACTCTTTTTAAAAATGAAATAAAAATTTTGCCCCAGTTTTAGCTACCGGGGATTTTTTGGACTTCTTTTTTTTCTTTTGACTCTTATTTGGTTGGACCAAACCGTGTAAGGATGCCTATGTATCCATTTTTAAGGAATCAGGTCGAACGTAGTTCAAACGTCTGACCTAACTATTTTTTTCATCTTTCTTTCCTTTCTTCTTCTTTTTTTCATTTTTTTTCCAAAACAAGTTGCTCCAGCCTTTATTTTCTTGGGGCATTGGCCTTTGACTGTTCTTTTTTTTATTTTTATTTTTACTTGTTTTCACTTGAACTTCCTAAGATTTGCCCCAATTTGTACTCTTGGGGCACAAACTTTTCTCTTTTCTTATTTTTTTTTTTTACTAAACTTGATTCCAAAAGAGGGTGGTCAAAGAAAATAGCACAGGCTCAAAAGGGGTAGCGAAGGATATAAAGTGCTTGGATAGCAGAAAAAAGGGTCTCCCACCCTTGAGAACGCCAAACATATTATATTTTCACGATCATAAAATTGATGAACATGTCTATCTCTTGGTGTGTTGTGGTCGAAAGACATTTTCCATCCATTAATGTCAAACTTTCGACCAAGCTTCAATTGATTCAATATCCTCAAGCCCGATCTTCACAATGATTTGAAGGTCAATTTTACTCTTCCTTAATTCCAAAGTATTTCAATTCTTTATTCATCCTCAAAAGTGTCTCTTTCTCACTTATCTCATTCAAGACTAAATCAGTTTTTAAGATCTGGCCAAAATTTCTGCATGCATGTCATATCACTAAAACTGGAAGGAAAAAAAACTAAGCATGGAATGACACAAAAGGACAAATTGTATTTCATTGAGTAAAGAACAAGCAAACAACCTAAAAGCCGAGTTACAAACCCTAAAATAACCCGGATAATGAAAATAGCAACAAAACAGACAGACAAGACTGACACAAAAAGAACAGAAGGATAGAAGGGTTTAACTCAATAAAACAAATAAAATCTGGATCACAACCCTGAAATAACCCAGATAATAGAAAAAACATCAAAACAAGCTACCAATATTCCTTCCTAGTGAGGAGAGAATGACTTTTCAATTGCTAAGCATGATATTTAGCCACAAATTTGCTCATCAGAATCAGCAGAACCTTCTCCAATTTCAAAATCATTAACTTCAGTCAGCGAGTTCCTGATAGGATTCTCATACTCCCTGTCACCATGCATCATCCCCACAAAGTGTGCATCATCATGTGCAGGTAAAGGATTCTGCGTGATATTCTGGGTGTCATTGTCTTGGATCACAATCAGATTTTCCTAGATCATCCATTCTATTTTTCTTTTCAAATCCTGACAGCTTTCAACATCGTGCCCCTGGGCATTGGAATGGTATTCACACCTTTTAGAAGGGTCAAAGCTTCTTGCACGTGGATCCACATGATTTGGAGGAATAGGTGCAATCATGTCATGATGCTTTAATTTCTTCAAACAAGCTTGTGTATGACTCTCCTATTGGTGTAAAATAATCTTTCAACCTTTGTTCTCCTCTATACCCCTTGCTTGGATATGGGTTATATGGCACTTGGAAATTCTGTGGAGGCTGGTGGAGATTTTGCGATGCTTGCCTTCTGGGGTGTCTTGGTAGCTGGACATTATACTCAGGTGGAGAAAAAGTGTATTGTGGGTTCTGAGGCGGATAGGATTTCTCAGGGGAATCAAAAAATAGATGAGGTTGGTCATACCTTCGAGATGTTCTCCTAGGACCTCTTCTCAACACCCATGCCATCATGATTTCTTAATCTTTCTCATTAATGTCACTAAAATTATCAGATTCAATTTGGATAGCCTGAGTTGCGGCTTTGAGAACTGCTTGGCTTATAATTTTGCATGTCTTAAGACCATTTCTCCCATTTTGATTGCTTCCGAGAAGGATTTTCCAACTACAGACATCATGTTTTGAAAATAATCTGGCTCTTGAGCCTAAAGGAAGACAGTGATTAGCTCGTGGTCATCCATGGGTGGCTTAACTCTAGCTGCTTGCTCTCTCCATTTAATGGCATATTCCCTGAAACTTTCGGTTGGTTTCTTCTTCAGGTTTGAAAGGGAATTGAGGTCCGGGGCAATGTCGATGTTGTATTGGTACTGTTTGAAAAAGGCCTGGGCCATGTCATCCCAGACATACCAACGAGATGTGTCTTGATCAGTAAACCATTCAGAGGCTACCCCCGTAAGGCTTTCCCCAAAATAAGCAATAAGTAATTCTTCCTTTCCACCCGCACCTCTTAATTAATTGCAATACCTTTTCAGGTGGGCTATGGGTCTCCATGTCCATCATACTTTTCAAACTTGGTGTCACGACCCAAAATCCATAAAGTCGTGATAGCGTCGGACACTACTGTCAAGCAAGCGGATCATTTATTGGTTAATTCGAATCTCTTGTTTTAGCATTTTTGAAATTGTTACCTTTCACTTATTACATAATAACTAAACAAAAATCCGTTAAGTAAATACGATGGTTTAATATTCCATTTTTATAAATTACATCCCAAACACATCCCAGAACCCGGTATCACAAGTGCATGAGCAAATTCTAAGAATTTCACAAATACTACAAAGTTTGTCCGAAATACAAATTGGACAAGGAATTTAAAATGAAAATAAATACAATATGAGGGAGACTCTATCAGCTGCAGATCGCCTCCGGATGATGCAGTTCGCCTAAGCCTCCAAACCAGCCATATCGCTATGTGATGCGTGGCTAGAATTCATGATTTTAAGCATTATATACCTTGCATTTTATGTTCTTTAATGATAAAATACACGTCGTATGTGCCTAATGAAGTTTATTTAATGTGTAGGTGAGTTGGAAATGAAAGCCGAGCCAAATGAGAGCATAAACGTCGGAAAATACGTGCAAGAGTCGAAAAGGAGCGATCCGGGACAAGCCTGGCGTTAGCCAGGCGTTAGACCCCAAACGCCAGGGGGTGCCTGGCGTTAGCCAGGCCTTAGAGCCCAAACGCCAGGGGGTGCCTGGCGTTAGCCAGGCGTTAGACCCCTAACGCCAGGGTGCCTGTTGCGGTAAAGTCCGAGTTTTAAAGGTTTTTAAGTGTTTCCAAGTTGGAATAGAAGTCTTTTACACGTTTAGGGTTCATCCTAAACATATAAATAGACCCAAAAACATAACATTGAGG